>RJJA01000159.1:56432-127184 GCA_003724045.1 Lepidurus arcticus
CATGCTTCATCTTTAAATATATTAATTCACAAAAGTTACAAACCTTAGAAACAATCCAAAACAAGGCAATAAGAATAATAATGGGTGCAACAAAAACGACCCCAATCGGGGGTACTACTATGTGGGAATCATGCCGTTAAGATATAGAAGGTCTCTATTAGATAACAATTATTTAGACAGAATGATTGAGTGTCATAAAGACGATCTAGTGGTAAAAGAAGTTAGTAAAAAAAGGCTCCGTTATTGGGATCAACTACAAGTCCTATAAAAGCGAATTATCAATACCAAGCAGTGCCGAAGGAATCTTTGCTGAAAGGCTCATAGCTCCTTGGGAATTTAAAATAATAGACATTGGTATCGGCCTTGGGAAAATTTTAAAGAAAGGAAGTTCGAACGAAGCTATTGTGCAATTGGTATTAACCTATCTTGAAGAATTTTATCGCGATTTTAAAAAGATATACACAGACGGATCTAAGGATCAAGACGAGGGAGTAGGAAGCGGAATATATATTGAAGAAACGAAAGAATCACGGGGATACGCACTAAACCCCCACACGTCTATTTTTACGGCAGAACTCACTGCTATAAAAAAGCCATTGAACATATAACAGTACAAGAGTCGGGGAACTACCTTATTCTGTTTGACTCTCAGGCAGCCCTAAAAGCTTTACAAAAATGGGGAAGCAGAAAATATTACCGGTTAATTCATAATATCCAAAGGGACACACGGGAATTATCCGAGAAAGGTTTTAAAATCAGATTCCAATGGGTGCCTGCACACGTCGGGCTCAAGGGAAATGAGGAGGCGGATAGGGCAGCGAAAGAGGGAAGAATATCTGGTAAGAAGGTCACCAACGAATTAACAAGACACGAAATTAAGTCTTTAGCAGAAAAGCAGGTGGAAAAGGGATTTCTGTGTGACATCAAACTCTCAACAACACAGAAATTGGCGATGAGTATGGATAACCTCAATGGCAGGTGGAGGAGCGCTAGAAACAGAGAGATGGTCGTGGCATTAAATCGGCTAAGATGTGGCCATGGGCAAATAGGTACCTGGCTATACAGGTTTAAACTCATAGACGACCCCGGTTGTAGAACCTGCGAGGAGATGGAAGAAAGCGTTCAACATCTAGTTATGGAATGCCCAAGCTATCAGAGTCAGAGAAAGATGCTAGATGACAAACTGAGACGAAAAAACATCCTTTTAACCTTAGACGAAGTACTGGGGTTCGGTTCAAGAACTAGTCACGATTTTTTTTACCTACAAAACGCGCTATGCAAATATTTAAAGGACACTGGTATCGTCGAGATCATCTAGTCAAGGCAGGAACAGTTTCAGCAATTTTATGTCTTTAGAAATTTGTATAGTATGAAAGTCGAAGACGATAATATGTCGAAGAATCGACGTCAAACATCAACCAACCAACGTACGTATCTCAGCGCAGTCACGAAGGAGGTGTCTGGACCCAGGAAAAGAAGAGAGGCAAAGAAAAGCGAGTCTTAAAACGTGCAAGAAGCGTATCGTGTAACATAATAAGAGGCTGTAGAAGTAGAGCTTTTATAGGAGGGGGGATCTAGGATCTTAGCTATATAGCCCTCGAGAAAGAAGAAACATTCCCATGGGAAATTGCTATAGGAGAAAATTCCGGTGGTCGCAGGTATAGCACAAGTTACGTTAGCGTTTCGGGAGAACAGCTTTAGCTTCCAGATAGTCGGCTCACTTTTACAAAACGGCCCTTCTATTTTCAAAGAACGAAAAGTATCGAGGACCTTAATTTATTTGGCCTTCACTGTTTTTTGCTTCAAACCGTGCTGCACCCAAGAAAAATCCCACAATCCATTTAACGAAACACCATAATAATAATAATAACCATAACAGTTATAACAGAATAATACAAAATATAATATTAAAATAATAAAACATTTTTCTTTTTAGCAGCAAATTTTAAAGCAAATCTTTACAGCAGATTTCCGCGGAAAAGTTACTCGTAATGTGCAAACTGTCGATTTCCATATATCTATGTAGGCGTATACGCAGAAATAATAGTATAGTTATAGATGAAATAGGTATAGATATTATTAAAATACAAGTCAGGGCCCCATCTTGGGACAATGTGGAAGTTGGAAGTTATTGGAGACAAAAGCCCATCGAGGTATACGTTCCTTTTGTGCATACGAGAGGTGGCATATGTTATGGGATATCTCTTTGAAAATGGGATAGGGTATTTGGCGACATCCATAAAATTTGGGAGACGTCTTGGGGAAAGTTATAAAAGAAAGAGGGAGCAAACAAGGCGCAGATTTCCCCTGAGTCATTCTATTTTTCTTGGGTTTTTCGATTTTTCTTATTATTTTCTCCCTCTCGCCTGCTTTTTACGTTATATACAGACTTTTTTGTGTCTGATTCGGCAACAAAGTTACAACATTCACTACCAATTTTGGACCCTTTGCTGCTCAACAAGATGCAAAGACAGCATTGTTGCTCAAAAGCTACTCAGTCAACTCCCTCTGAAGATTTCTGTTCAATTTCTGCGGGGCTTAGCTGGAAAAGGAGTAGAAATATGAACTACACGCCCGAAACGAATGTCGAAACACATCTTCATCGGAAGAGCCTCATGGCTATTGGCAGCCTTGTCCCACCAGGCTCTGAAACAATGGTCCCCCAAGGCTAGTGTACACAGATTGGGTATATGTAGGTCTTCAGGGCTGCTGTGTTAGTGTATTAGGGCATAATGCCAACACGGGCACTACTTTTGCTTTAGCCTTTGTCTATAGAGAAGCTACAGGAACCTCTTTCCAACCCCTTCCCCCGCCCTCCCTCTCCCCCTATAGGCAAAGCGGTCCTTAATGAACTTGGGTCAGAGGTTGGGACTGTGGACTGGGTAATTAAGGGGAGCAACATAAGACACCAAGGCCCAGTAGGCAGCCCCAGGTAAGAGGAAAGTAAATAAACGCGTGGTGGGGCGGTAACGAAGTTTGTTACTTTGGAAATTGGAATTGATTGTAAAAGGGGTTAACTTAAGTGAAGCTACACCGGTAAATGAGCAATTAAGCATCTTTATTTAAAGGCTTTCGGTTTGAGACTAAAGTAATGTTTTTAACTCTGCCCATTCGATGAAAGTTTATATCTGCCGTATGGGTAGTAATAAAGCTTCGTTTATTCTTTGAGGGTGTAGTGAAGAGTACGGAAATTGTGCTTTTATGCAGGGAATTTAAGGGAATTTTTTAGGATTGTTTTTAGGATAGGACCTTTGCACTTAATAACAATTGAAAACCGCGGGGTCTATTCGCCCACACTTATTTCCCCATTGTGTGGGAAAGAAAGAAATATACTGTTTTTGTAATTACTTAGGTTAATGAAAAATAATTGCGGAATTAAGCTTGGAACAGTTAAACATTGTATGAAGATGGCTTTATCACAGAAGGGGTTTCAGTCTGAAATTCCTGTTGGATATTTAGCGACTACTTTGGTAGTAACGATCTAGAAGCTGTTCGACCAGGAACTCTGGTTTAGTAACAGGGAAACATGAACTTTGTGTAATTAATTCGTAACAAGGTTACGCAAGCTTGTCTTCTTATCCAAAATCCATATCTTGAAACATGGTCAGAGCTTACGACATCACTTAACGGGAGTGGGCAGTTAAAAAAGTTTTATTGTGTGGCCGCTGCCCCGAAAAGTTCATTGTTACCAACGAAAATCCAAATGAAATTAGAAAGCAAAAAAAGTTAGACAACAGTTGAATCTTCTACAGCCTTCCGTGCCAACATTGAGAACTTTCAATCTGAAAAAAATCTTCTTACCAACAAGGAAAGTTCGAAACTTTTTCCCTTTGGACAACTCTGAAACCTTCAAAACTGTCAAAAGTGTTAAAAGGATCGGGACTCCGCCCGTTCTTAGCTTGGATGAGAAAGTTAAGGCTAGCGCACATTCATTGTTGTCTGTAGCGCCACACTATAATGCTGCACTGTGGTACAGCTGTGCATATAAGTCCTAAAGCTAATACGGTATAGGAACAATATCGATTGACGAGGTTGGTGGGGATACTCATGCTAAACTCCATGTATATTCCCCACGTGCAGAGTTTCGACCTTCCTCCATTCAAAAATTTCTGAGAGATGTTTTTGTGTGGAAATAAAAAAGCAGAAAGAAATAAGGCGCAGGAATTCGTTGTGACTATCCCCTGTCTCGCTTATGTGTGAAGGCTTGAAAGCTTCGGATTTGGGGGAAACGATATAGAGGAAGAAGGAAAAGGCCAAAAAGGATTTTTTGGCTCAGATCCTTGACTATTACTGTTAGACCCCCGGGTTTCTTTTTATCTTGCGTTGAAAAATAGTGTCTGGCTTGACCTTTCTTCGCTGTCCAATTCACGGATACTTGCACTGGTCTTCGTCTCCTCTTTTCCTATTTTTTGGGAGGTCCTAAAAAAAGAATTAAAAAAGGTACCTTTTTCCCGTAAAAGGAATGCATTTGCTGCCATTTATTATGCAAAATAAGATATTTAAGGAATGTCTGAAAGAACTGCACCAAGATCAAATAATAATAAGTCCAAGAAAGTTGGCATTAACATCTGAAATTCTTGTATTTTCGCAGGAGTGAACGCGAATCCGGATGCCAAACGACTTTATGACGATTTGTTGTCCAATTATAACAAATTAGTAAGACCAGTTGCTAACGTCACGGATGCATTGACTGTACGAATCAAACTCAAACTCTCCCAGCTCATTGACGTGGTAATGTATTGCTTTTATACTGTACTGTACGTACTACTATACTACTACTACTTCTTCTCTGGTGCCGTTTCCAACACGTCGGGTCAAAGACTCAAAGCGTCTGTGACTTGCATACTTTACTTTCTGACTGTCACATAGAATCCTTACTACATTTGGCGTACATCTCCATGGTTTCCATAGTATTCTGTTGCTGTAAAAGGGATAAAAGAGCCATCTTGGTTACCGAAATTCAGAGCCAGTGAAGACCCTTCCTATAGGCTAAGTTAATAATTTGTACCACGATTTTCTACCACTAATATTGCGTGTGGAAATTCGAAACTTTTTACTAATATCCTCGTGAGGTCCATAATCCAATTTAGGATATTTGTTATGAATTTCTAGAGTTTATTCTCATTTATTATGAGAAGACTCTGAAATATAGCCGAACGTTTTGGACAAAGGGAGCGAGAAAGCTGAGGTTGTTTAGGAAAAGGAACTCTCCCGCTCGCTTTGCTTACAAGTTATAACTCACACTTTCTCATTCTTGCCCTGACATTCGCCCAAGTCTTACCCTCCATACCTCTACCATGACGGGAAATTTTCACAGAAAACTGTCAGCTGCAGCTCTCCCGCCATTTTTACTCTCTTCTCGCATGGCGAAAGACGTTGCAGGAAAATTTTATTTATTTCTCTCGCTCTCTAGTATGCCCGGGTTCCCTTTTTTATTACCAAAAAAGCTAAGGAAATCTGTCGGAGCAAAAGGGTCACAACTATTTTAAAGCTTTCCTGCACCGCACTTACACGCATATACACACACTCTCTATTATCTCCGGGTATAAAGAGCCAAGCAAGGAAAGAGCCTAATTGGGTCTCAGGGTATACGTTATGAGGAACAACCAGCAAAAACATTAGATCACCCCCCTTTCCCTCCTCTTCCTTTTTCTTCTGTCGTTTGCTCACCACTCCCCCTTTTCCACCCATTGTTGGGCTCCAAGAGTAACATATCGATTGGTTTTGATTTTTTTTTTCTCTTTTGTTTCGGGGTATCTTCATCAGCGTCAAATGTTGGAAGATTGTTGTGTTGTTGCCTTGCCAGAAATATGACTGCTCTGTAACCCGGAGGCGGGGCTTACCAGAAGTTGCGGAAGGGAGTGATAGTTTCTCTTTGATGTGAAGCCCAGTGAAAAAGCGGGTACGACAAGGGGAATCGAATATTTCGGCACAGAGAAGGTAGCACTCACTCACTTCACCCCGTTTACGACCCTTTTCTGTGCCGAACGTCTCGTAAAATATCTGTTCCTTTCTAAAAGGCGTCCATCTTTTTTCCCTTCACCCGCTTTTATTTTAGTTTTTTTCTTTTCTTTTCCCTACTTTCAGAGTTTCGCTGATTTATTTATAGCAACGTCTCTAGAACGCTAACACATATTCCCACATGCCTCCTAAAGAGTTCGTCTTTTATGAAGCTTCCATATCTTTAGCTTCACTCCTAATAAAGAATGACCCTCCCCTTTCTTTTTACCCCTTTCCTTTTAAGTACGGAATATTCCACTCAAGATTTGGACCTGATGTTTAGACAAAAAATGCTGAACTAAATGGAAGTGTGCACTCAATATTCCAAGATAATATCTTTTATGCGTTGTAACACCCTTAACCTCAAGACATGCCTCAAGGCGTGCGAAGGAGGGGTGAATTATTTTTTTTAAAACTGAATTTATGAATATATTCAAAAATTTCGGGGTGCTTTTTATGCTTGATTTGTTTTCACACCCTAAAAGGGGCGGAGGAGGGGTAAGGGGATTCCCCTCAGGGGGTGGAGTTATACTGTGACTGATGCGTCGCTGGCCTTACTGGGATGTGTGATTGATGACTAAAATGATTCCCCATATATTGTTACGTTATTCTGGCAAAATTCTTTTCTCACTCTTACTTCTCCGGCTTGAGCACGCCTTGAGCAAAAAGAGGAGGAAGTTGAGAGAAAACTTCTTTTCTCGTAACTGAGTGTCTGGTGAAAAAGACGCCAGGCCATTGCTAAGGTGAACTAGAAAGGCGAGAAAGTATGGCCGCTTTTTTTGCTGGAGAGAAAGATGCTAATGGATTTTTTCTGGCGAAATTGCAATCGTCTTCGCTTCGTGGGTGAGCCAAAGCTTTTCATTTAGATGCTTAGAGTTAGGAGATGAGCGAGGGACCATTTCACGCTTTGCTTAGCCCAGTGAGATCTGCTCTCTTTCGCGGTTGGCGATTTTAGCGCGTTGCTTAAAGAGCGGGGAAAACAGGGAAGCGATATTAGAAACGCTCGGCTCACTTTACCGCATCGACGCAACATGGCCACCAACCATGAGAACTTGTTTGGTTGTACTCTGCAACGAATTCATTATTGACAGGGCTGAGGGATTGTATTCCTTGCTGTTCATTGTTGAGCCTTTTAGCATCCAGACTGTTTCATTTTAAACCTTTGATCATGCATTTTTGACGGACAATTTTCGATCCGGACGAGTTGGCTTTAATATTCCGTGAAACTGGAATCCAAATTCCTTGAATTCTTTCCTTGGGGGGACTTTATTTCACGTCGATTCCTTTCGAGCTTGGGACTTTCATGACTTCACTTTTGGATGAAATTACCTAATCTCTTTTCGGAGCCCGCTTTACAGGAAAGTTTATTAAATACATTATTTAATCTTGAGCGGAAACTTTGAGTCTCTTTTTCTTCCCCCGTTCCATCAATGGGGAAGTAAGAAGGTGGAAGTGGCGTTGTTGGCTTGTTTGCGCCTCATTCATTCATGTCAATGGCTCGTCTAGTTTAGGAGCTCAGCAAAATTTGAAACCGTGCCGCCAAGTCGTCACTTGTCAAGTTGTCACCTTAGCGCATGGCTTGGAAGAAAATAGCCCCATACATTGATTGATTGATTCTTTCCTTCCTGAAAGAGAGGGGGTGGGTAGCTTTGCATGGTGTTTCTGTAGAGTCGTAACTTGAAAAAGAAAGTGTAAAAAAGTGAGTAAGTAAATAATAAAAACGGAAAGAAATAAAAAAATGGGGAAGACAAGATACGGGGCGCGAGCATAACGCGGAATTCCGGTGCTTCTCTCGTTGGACAGGACCCTGCCAGAGTATTGTATTGCTATTTACCCACGGTGACCCCGTGCCGCGTGCAGATTTCCGGAGAATGCTCCTAAGTGTCTGGCAATGGCAGTAAAAGCAAGAGCCAGGACGATGTTAGTCTATGCTTCCTTGTTTGCTTGCGCCAAGAATGCCGTTTTTTTCCATTTTCTCTCGATCTTTTCCCCCTTTTTTCGGGCCGGGGAAAAGAAGACGCGAAGGAAAGAGAGCGAGAGAGAAAAGTACTGGCAAACGGAGGGACGAGCTCAAGTTCCCGTAAAATGTTGTTAGTAATCTTGCCAGATACGGGCCTGCCTGTTTGAGCACTGGGATGCAGGAAAAACAATTATCTCTCAACCCAATCAGGGATTCAAAAAAATGTGACGGGGGGAAAAACGTAGACAAGACCAGAGTGTGAAGAAAGAGTCAGGAAAGAGAGAAGGACAACAACAAACGACAGCGTTTCATGGGCTGTGCGTTGAGATTTGCGTCGTGCTTAACGTATACATAAGGAAATTTGCTGTAAATGTGTCTCCGCGAGTCTTGTGTGTATACTTTGTTACCATGCTTTACGAGCCGGAGCATAACACTCCCTATGTCGCCCGCAATCTTCGCTTGTGGACGACCTAAAAGGACCCTGGGCTCTTGGGGCCCCCTTCCTTCTTTTTTTTCTTATGGAGAAGAAAAGAAAACATGTTAAAAAAATGTGTTGGTCCAGAATGGGGCAGGATCGAAGATTTTTCTTTTTGGGGGATGTTTTTAAGGCTACGGTATTGAAGCACAAGTTCCTCAGTCGATAATACCTCCCAGTTGGGCCCTATTTTCTTGCTTTACAGCAGCGTCTTCCGCCGAAATTCCCTCCCAAACTTTCCTTACATGACTTTGATTTGAGTTCCTTGAAAGGGCGGTTAGCACTTGCAAAGCACAGATGCTCACTGCTTGGAAAAATGTACATGCCAAAAGAACAAGTTTGCTAGCAAAGTTTGTTTCCAGTGTTAACAGTAATGGGGAATGTTTTATTGAATTAAATTAGGAATGTTTTATGAGAAATGAAAAAGTAAGCCCCGCCTCCTTTTATTTTGTAAATGGACCAGCAATTCCTTCAAGAGCAGCCTTGGGATTGGCTGAAATATTTCGGGAAGTCATTTCAGGAAACTTAGATTGGGCGTGAAATTGTCTTTCGTTTGAGTCGAAGATCGACGGTGTGGGATTATGGGATGATGTTTTATTTATTTCTGTGGAGTTTGGTGTTTCGTTTGGCGTGGCAGCACAAGCCGCAGGGCGGGATTGGTGATCTGTCAAGAGAAAAGAAACTGGCCTGTGATTGGCGTGATTCCATCCCTGCTAGCTTAAACGCTTACCAATTCGGCCAGCACTTGCTCCAAACAGCTAAAAAATAGTAAAACGGGACTTTAATAAAGTTAACTAACAATAGGTGGAAGCCTACACTGGTAGTAAATTTAAAAACAAACGAACAGTTAAACGGTTTACCAGCCTGTACACTGTGGTTACTCAAGTCACTTCCATTTCCAGGCTTGTATTTCCTATAGAATCTTTGCTTTTTCTTTGATGAAAAGGAAAGGCACAAGAAGCTTTTTGTGAGTCAATTGTATCCAGAGATTTAAATGCATGTTCTAGTGCTCGCTTTAAGCTATAAATGTGATCCCAACAACGTCGGATTTCAGCTCCCTCACTGCAATTTTAGTTGTGCATCTGGGAGTAGAAATGGACGTGAAATGGAGGGGAGCGAAGTAGCGTTTAAAGGGGGAAAAGGGCTCTTGAAAGGAGACTGATTTGAAGTTTTGGACTTATTTCTTAGAATTTGAAAAACCAGATCATGACGACGAACTTGTGGGTGGAGCAGTATTGGTACGACTACAAGCTACAATGGGATCCTAAAGAATACGGCGGAGTGGATATGCTGCACGTACCTTCGGAGCACATTTGGCGGCCGGATATCGTCTTGTATAACAAGTAAGAGAAAACGAGATTATCAGGAGCAGGAGAGAGAGGGGGAAAGAGGGATTCATTGAATATGCTGATCCTTTAGTGCGGACGGCAACTTTGAAGTGACGCTGGCCACCAAAGCTACCATGCGGTCTGATGGATTGATCGAGTGGAAGCCTCCCGCCATTTATAAATCATCTTGCGAAATTGATGTCGAGTAAAGCCTTTCATTGCCCTTTTTCGAATGTTTTTCCTACCTCACGTTAAGTTTTAAAAGTAAACATATTGGACATTTTTTGTTATTTCTGTTACAGGTATTTTCCGTTCGATGAGCAAACATGCGTCATGAAATTTGGAAGTTGGACATACGACGGTTTCCAGGTGGATCTTCGACACAAAGACGAAGCCCAAGGCACTAGTGTGGTGGATATTGGAGTAGATTTATCCGAATTTTATATGAGCGTAGAGTGGGACATTCTCCAAGTTCCGGCTGTTCGGTATATAAATAACATCATTTTAACGCTCTGCTTTTTTTCTTCTTCTTTTTCTCTCTCCGTGAGTGTATTTATTATCTTTCTGTTTCCTTCCTCGAACATCTATTTCTTATGGATCACAGCCGAGCAATATATTAAAAACTTAACCTATATTTTCTCTCATAAGGAACATGAAGTTCTACACCTGCTGCGATGAACCTTACTTGGATATTACGTTCAATATAACAATGCGGAGAAAAACACTCTTTTATACCGTCAACCTCATCATTCCTTGTATGGGAATTTCTTTCCTGACTGTTTTGGTTTTTTACTTGCCATCGGATTCGGGAGAAAAAGTAAGCGTGGCTTCGTTCAGTAATAAGCTTCAATTTCTAAATTTTTTAGTGTTATTTTTTGGGGAGAAAATTGGGCTTTTCTTACTAAGTTTTTTTTTTTTTTTTTTTTTTTAAATATGCCCTGCAAGAAGTGTTTGACTTTTTGTGTATTTTTTTGGTCATTAGTTCTGCCACTGAAGAGATTTTTTTTACTCAAATGAATGATCACGTGGTTCATTTTTGATTAGGTTAGTCTAGCCATTTCCATCCTCTTATCGCTCACCGTGTTCTTCCTGCTTTTGGCTGAGATTATCCCGCCCACTAGCCTCGTGGTGCCCCTTCTGGGCAAGTTTGTGCTCTTCACGATGATCCTCGACACATTCAGGTATACATGTTTGAATTAGACTTGTCTTTGTAGAGATTTGCTTGGGGTTGGAGTGATAATTTGTGTTTGGTTTTGCTAGTATTTGCGTGACGGTGGTCGTCTTGAACGTGCATTTCCGGTCACCCCAAACGCATACAATGTCACCGTGGGTCCGTCGCGTGTTTATTCACATTTTGCCTCGATTGCTGGTCATGCGAAGACCTCATTATGCTCACAGTTTATATGGGTAAAGTAAGATTTACTTGCGCTCGGTTTTATCAGGGGAGATCAGGTTTTAGGGAGACCAGTGAGATGTTGAGATATTAGTGAAATTTCTTGTTTTCGCTAATTTAAGCAAAAAGTTTAAGAGTTTAGAAATACCACAGGTTGAAAATGTCGCAAATCTAACTAATTTCATGCTCGACAAGTTGGCTAGCGTTTCTATCTGCATTGCGTTAAAAGGGAGCTCGCAACCAGAAGATTAAATCACTTTTTATTTACATAATGAGCTTGATAGTCTCTCGTGATTTTTTATGATTCATTAACTAGCTACGATCATATCTTATTAGTTGTTAATGGAGAAGAATTTTGGTCACGGAGGTTTGCGACCCTAATTCAAAGCCGACGGAGACTCTTCTTACAGGCTAAAGAAGACTCTTCTTACAGGCTAAAGAAGACTCTTCTTATAGGCTAAAACCTTAACTTCAACTGTTTATTTTGGCCGAACTGTAGCGTTAGACATTCTAAAGTTTCTACAGAATGTTGTTTTGTGCGATATCCACTTAATCTAAGTCTTGGTGTTTGGAAAGATCTGCAATTGTTTTTAAAGCTTTTTTTTATTCAAACGTTGGTAAAAAAAACACTGCATAAACACCACAACTTGACTTGTCACTTTTTTTCGTCACTATGAACAACAAGATGCATTGTTCATGATATGTTCGTGAGATGCATTGTTTAGGATTAGTCTGCAAATTTCTGCCGCATGCAACTCAGAAGACATAAAACCAAATCCAACGTTGCGAAACTTAAAAGAAACCAGAACTGAAAAAGGCTGAAAAGAAATAGGAAACCAGAAAATATGTGTCTTGCAGCTCTGGGCTGATTATGTAAATCGTCTTGTCTGTGTCTGTCCAGGCCGACCAGTAGTCGACACCGGGTGCTCGTGAGAACTTGCCATGGCTTGGAATTCCGGGAACCTACTTGGCTAGCTGGTCTGAGTCTTTCCGGCCATGGCCCTACAACTTTGTCGTCGGAAGTCGCAGCGGGAACTGCCACGTCACATAACTCCATGTCCTTCCGCTCGGCGGCCGAGTTACGTCCCGACAACACGGACCTGCATTGGACGTGTTCAGAAGCCATGAAAGCTAGAAGGTAAGATCTTATCTTGCCCTAGTTCTGCAACTCTTTTCCCCGTATTTTTTTCTATGTATCTGCCTAAAAACTAAAGCTTTCTGCGACTTTCTTTCCTTTCAATAAGGGATGAAAACAGCGCCAATGGTCAATGCAGAATCCATGGTTCGGCCAGTAGAGGGCCCAGTATGGAAGAAGATACTGATAACAGTGCGGGCGTGGGGGGTTTAGGGGGTCCAGATGAGGGTGAGGAAGATCCGCACGCTTTTCACCCTTGTCCTGAAGTGATGAAAGCCATGGACGGACTCCAGTTCATCGCCGAGCACACTCGGAGAGAACAGGAATCGATACGAGTGAAAGAAGACTGGAAGTACGTGGCGATGGTGCTGGATCGCCTCTTCCTCTGGATTTTCACGCTCGCAGTGCTTGTGGGGACCGCTGCCATTATTCTACAAGCGCCTACATTGTACGACGACCGAGTGCCCATCGACATTAAATTGTCAGACATTGCAGTAGCCGGGGCGGGGAAACCGGTGACATCGCCCCCTCGCGTGTATTGACTCCGCCCCTTAGACAAAAAGATCCCTCACAACAAAACAAACAAAACGGGGATTTCCTTGATCCAACACGGGTTGTGCTCTTGTAACATAATCTTTTGTGCTATGATGATTGAGACAATTTGTTTTACTGTTTTTTAAAAGGGCATTTCAGTAAGTTTTCGTAGTTTGGGCAAGAAAGTATTTTTTTTTTAGTTATTCTTAAGGAGTGCGCGGCCAACCCACATAAACCTGTGATAAAAAGAAAGATCCTCTGAAAGAAATAAGAGGAAGAGGGACAGAAATCACTTTGGGTCTTTCTTGGAGGATAAGAAAGACAAGAAGAAACGGTTCTATCGTGCTCATTTTCAATTCATTTCGTAATGCATCTGTGAAAGTTTTAATGGCGCGGGGGGATTGAAAAAGAATGAGGGAAGAAAACGGAAACGGGAGAATTGACCTCCGACACGAAGAAATAATGGTTGTAGCCAATAAACGGTCCCCGGACCTCGGACGACTTCCGCCGTTTTTCTATATTTTGGAGAGCCTTTCATTCTGTTTTTATGTAGCAGTTCAGTGGAATGGAAACCATCGGGTCTAAAAGCTGACTGCTACCGTGTTCAATAGTTTAAAATTATTTTAGCAGCTTTTAAGATCTCCTAAAATACAAGATTTGTAAATAATACTCAATTATTTACAAATCCTGTAAATATTATAAGCATTTAATAATCAATATGTCACAGTCAACAGTCAATAAGATATGACGTTTATTGTGATCATGTTTGTCAAGTGAATATTGATTCTATTAAGCAGAGATTCTAATAACGGAAAATCGGAAATATGCAAGAGAATATGCTACGGTTAATCGGCGCGTGAAACGAACTAGCTTGCTAAACCAAAGAAACAATAAAGCACCGTCTAGTTTTTGACACTTTCCCACACGTTTCCTTTTTCTAGATTCACTGCACCCACTACCGTTTATTTCGTAACGATTTTCAACAATTTTCAACAATTTTGATTGAGATGATTTAGGAATTCCTAACTTAACGGTCGCTTCCCTTTGTGGAAATTTTTAAAATTTAACTTGTCATAAGTTTCAATGGGCCGCAACTTAACTTTTAGATTTAAATCTACTCTTTTTCTAGTTCGTCGCCATTTTTATATAACCACACGTCTAAAACAACTATGCACTGTGCCTTTGAAGCCTTCTCCTACACTTTAGGTAGGGGTTTTCTCAACACGATATCCCTTCTAATTTTCCAGTCAATTAAAGGAACTGGTCATTCAATTGAATAACCTGCTCATTTAACTGATTGGGGAGTTCAGAAGGGATATCCCTCGAAGCGTAGTGCTATGCTGGAAGTGATAGGATTGGTCAAAACGACGTAACAGCAATGCAATTTTTGCAGTTTCGTTACTTCACGTGAAGATTCATTTGAAACTGATTCTAATATCCGAAAGTATGATTCTAATAACCGGCTTAAATGCTGTGAATTATATCATTTTGAATCGGTCCTTTAGAATTTGATTCCGTAAAGCGGTTGGTTCTAATAACCAGTAATTGCAGTAACCGGCGTCTGCTACTATGTTTACATTTACTAAGTTGAAATTTCAATTAAACATGGAAAATTACCCAAACTCAAAACAGAAATACTTTTTGAAAAATACTTCCGCTCATTATAAATAAGAATCACTAAAAACTTTATGTAGGGTTGTAAATATTATATTTGCGTTTTAATCGTAACAAAAACAACAAAGTTATTGGATTTAAGTAAGCTATAAGCAAACATTGTAACTTGTTAGGCTATAATTGGCACTCAAAGGCACATCTTACAACAGCACTTCTTTTTAAGCATACAAATTGCTTCCAATTTTCCTCAAAATCTTGCACTTTTCAGATACTTCAAAGATAAAGGTGGAGGGTGGGGTGTCAGATCGTTAAGTTTGTTAACCAGTCTTGGTTTTTGAAGTCTTTTTGGTCCGTTCGTTAACTCGAGGTGGTGGAGGAGCACCAGCGTTCACGTTACGGCTGTAGATACTGCGAACAAGGGGGGAAAAGCGATGTTAGAACTTAAAAAGCCGAAATGAATTAGGTCGAGCCTCCGTCAAAGAACACGAAAAAATTCTGGTCAGGTTCAAGGCAATTCGAGGGGGAAAAGCGTATTAGGAGTTAGCTGTGGAAGACAATTTCTCTGATTTCATTAGAAGGCCAAAAGTTAGAGCGTTTAAAGAGTATTTGGTACTGCGTGCCTTGTGATTCAAGATCATTGGGCCGTACGGTGTGTGTTGGCGTCCCGAGGACCATTGGCGTTCATATGTCGACCGTATACACTGAAAAAAGGCAGTTTAAACATCCCCTATTTTTTCACATATTTTTTTCTGGGCGATGAAGCCTTTTCAAATGGACAAAACAGGAGGAAAAAATATTCTTCCGAGCAACTATACAATTTAAGAAGGGAACGAATTCAACTTACTACTTGTATGTTTCGGTACGGATATAATCGAACACATGGGACACGCCCACTTGCAACTGGTCAGCGATGGGCGTAACCCATGGGTTACTTTCCATTCGTACGACTGATTTATTGCTTGTCAAGTCCAATGCACCTGAATAGCGATTAAATCGAGTTTTTTTTGCGTTAGCGGAAGTTCACTAAGGATTGAAAGCTAGTTTTACCAATTTCAGGGGGTAAGACGGAAATGCGGTTGCCTTGAATGTGAAGTTCGCGTAGTCGGGCTAATTGCCCCATTTCTTTGGGTAGCTCGATGAGCTCATTATCGCGTAATACCAACTTAAGAAACAATTTTAATAGTCTGAGAAAATTCCAGATTTGGGAAAAGCTTACGATTTGGAGGTTTTTAAGGTTTCCAATCCCAGCGGGAAAAGTTTCGAACTCATTATCCCCGAGATACAAAGCTCGTAGTGTCTCAATCATGAAGAAATTACCAGGTAAAGAGCTTTCGTTTAGATTGTTGTAAGTCAGATCTAAAACTTCCAGCATGGGGCAGGCACCAAAGCCTCTCGGCAGACTGCTCAACTTATTCATTCTAAGAGAGATACATTCATTTCAATTAATGAAATTATAGTATGCCATTTTAAACTAAACGTAGTCTAGCTTTTACCCAACGTTTAGGATACGTAGTTTTGGCATGGAAGAAATGGAAACAGGCAGTTCATCGATGGTATTGTTGAACAGATTCAAAATTTCCAAATTGGCCAGATCAGCAATGGCAGGTGGAACCAGGGTTATTTTGTTATGTGTCAGGGATATTCTCGTTAAATGATTCATGGTGGCTGAAAATAAGACAAGAAAGAAAAAAAACCACACCCATTTTTTTTAGTTAGATTTGGCTGCCATTTACTCTAGTTTTGTGGTAGCGAAATTTACTTAAGCCAGGGATCTCATCAAATGAAGTAAGGCCTTTATCCACCAAGTCCACTTCGGGGTTTTTGGTGTCCCTCGATTCGTCTAAAATTCTCTTTGCTTTCGACATTTTTGGAGTAGAACTAGAATCCCACTTGTTTTGCTCGTGATTGGTGACATTATCTCATAGATGGCGATACCTCCCAATAAAACAGCAGCGTAGCCTACCGCCGAGCTCGAAAGCTTTTGCCGCGGCCGTTGCGGCAGAGAATTTGCAAATATTTTAACGGTTTAGAAAGTACTGTCCGGGGAAATTGAGTATATGATATTAGTGTAAGGGGTAAGGATATAAAGGAATACGGTAGCGATTGTTCGGTGCATGTCATGGTCGAATGCTACGGCTGGATATAGTCATATAACAGGGAGAAAGTAAATTCTACGAAAGTCGGTCCAGCTTGGATAGTTGCAGAAATAGATCGTTGAAAACGGCCACCCGAGACGATATTAAGCTGAAAGTACGCAGTCTAATTCTAAGGTTTCTAGCCTAATTGTGTGCTATTAGCATACATTTTACGCCAAATAAATAACATAGTTATACGTACGCCAATTATCCATAGCTTTCAGGAAGGTAAATTTTTAAAGTTGAAAACGTTTCTCTTACTCTTGCTTTACCTTTATTACGAAGTCACAAATCCGACACTTTCCTTGTATTTTTAATAGATCCTAAGTTAGGTTGTTCTAGACAGTTTTTGACTTAAAAAATTGGTACAGTATATTTTCGAGTCTCCCGGTCTCGTGGCACCATGGCAACGTTGATTTGATATCCTAGAAATTAAGCAACGGGTTATTGTGTACAAAACATCCGAATTTTATTGTTGTGTTGTGGTGACTCACGTGATTACGCATTGGTCTTTTATCTGTCTCCCACATCCCGGTATATGTAAGTTTTTGTAAAAGCGCTTGGTTCTTTAGTCCAGTATTTCTTATTCACTCATATAGATGATGTGGAGAACAATATTCCTAGTGTTTTGGGCGATTTTAAGCTCCGAAGTCTGCGCTTTGGGTAGAATTCCACAAACCATACAAAACGATCAATCGATCATCCATAAAGACTTTGAAATTAAAGATAAAGTCAATAATATCTCAAGTTTGGACCCATTTAGTGGCTGCGCTACTAACCAGTATCCTCCCCCTGCAGAGTAAAGAGGAAATTCTTTTACAACATTTGCAAAACCCCAACTCCATTAATTTTTTTTTATTATTTAAAAGGGACAAAATTTCGCAGTATGTTATAAACTTGGATTTGGATCCTGAACATCGATGGGATGAGCTGATGGCAGACAAAAAGGACGCTGTAAATATCTCCTCTTAATCGAATAGCATTTACATGTTCTGCGCTCTAATATATACTGATGCTCATTATTTGTTTCAAGGCGTTGGCTTTGCTGAACAATTTTAAGAACATTTCGAACTTTATCCTCAACGGCAAGTTATTCCAATGGGTGGACAAATATCTGCCTTACTTAGCTAAAACCTTGCCTGCGCCTTATTATGCTGAATTGCAAGGTTTAGCACGTGCTGCCAATATTTCCTTGGGGGAAATTACCTTATACAATCTTTTTTACGAGGTCTTCACGGTGTGCACTAGTATTGTGGCCCAAGATGAGCAGGGCAAGCTTTACCATGCGAGAAACTTGGATTTTGGCTTACTTTTGGGGTAAAATCTTAATCCTTAACTTTTTAATATAAAAACAAAGGCTGGCAGTTAACGAGATGTATTCTTCGTTTAGGTGGGATTTGGTTAATCACACATGGTTAACAACCGAAATTCTCAGACCCTTAGTAGCGGAATTCGACTTCCAAAAAGGCGGTAAAACTTTATTTAAAACAGTAGGATTCGCAGGTTATATTGGCGCGCTAACCGGGATTCGTCCCGTAAGTTTGATTGTGTTATAACTTTTGTTCTAAAAACTAAGCTAATTGCTTAGAAATTGTTTACATTAACTCTCGATGAGCGTTTTGGTCTGGATGGGGGGTTTGTGGGCATTATCCGCTGGTTGATGGGTGATCGTTCTGCTCATTGGGCGGGGTTTCTGGTTCGTGATGTTCTGGAATCCGCTACAGACTATCATGACGCCGTAGCGATTCTAAGAAACGCCCCTTTATTAGCTCCCATGTATTTCATCGTCGGTGGAAACACTTCCGATGAGGTAAACAATTAAAAAATAGGCAGGGAAATAAGTTTCCCGTTAGAGGCCTTACTAGCCCAATGCGTACTAATTAAGCATGAAAATCATGGACCACTTGGTTGGTTAGGGTTGCGTTATAACGCGTGGGCGGAACGATGCGGACGTTTGGTATTTGGGTACGGGAAGTCTGAGCCAAAAAAGCCATTGGTACTTAGTGGAAACTAATTACGATCATTGGAAACAACCACCTTTCTTTGACGATCGTCGTACGCCGGCTATTTCTTGTCTAGATGAAGTAGGTCAGACAAGAATTACTAAAGAAGCGATTTATAACGTTCTTTCCACCCGCCCGGTTCTTAACAAAGTAAAAAATAATATCCTTTGAAACTAAGAAAAGATCCCTCCAAAAATCTCGCAATTTTGCCCATGATCATTTGCCAAGTCATTATAAATATCATAGAATCCGTTCATGGTGTCATGATTCGAAGTCGACACTTTCGTTTCAAAAGTAATTTGATAGAAACCAGGTACAATGATTACAACAGTTTCTAGTCATTTTGATAAACAATAAGTACAATAATTACAGCAGTTTCTAGAAATTTTGATTGAATTTCTGGGGATTTTTGGAGTGGGTTGGTCCAATAATGGATTTATTAGTAAAGCGGTTTGATGAATTCGTGTTTTCGTTAGTTGACGGTGTATACGACGTTGATGGAAGTTGATACTGGTCACGTGGAAAGTTGGCTTCGTTATTGTGCGGATCCGTGTTGGCCTTGGTGAGAGGGCCACTTTTAACTTCATTCCAATTTGTTGTTATTGCGAAAGTGACCAAAATAAGGAATTTTTAGCTCAATATAGGTCGTTTTGTCTAGTTTTACAATGTCTTTAGTAATAATTCTAGCTTGAAATATGGTACTTCCCTGACACATAAAAATGGTAAGCTCGCTACAGTTTCTTGAAAACTTTGAAGGGAAGAATGGGAACAGGAAAGCAGTCAGGTAGTTCCGTTATGCAGATTAGACGATATAGCTGTTTTTATTTCCTGAACGAGCTTTGTATATAAGCAGTCAACGACTGTGATTTGGGGATTTCAGAGTGTGCAACACGCACAAATTTCATAAGTTCCATTATTAGCATAGCCATGGATCGAGAAAGCACGCGAGGTAAAATTAAGCTAGAAAATGTGGAATATAGTCTTTTTATGATTGAGTTGGTATTGTTGGGTGTCTTTTATTGTTTAGGTGTAGTGCTTGTAGTGTTCATCGGGTGTTGTTTATGCTCGGGATCTTATGCACGGCCGAGAAAGGGGGAAGGACGTCGTTTAACTGAGGAGTACGCCCAAAACAGTCAACTGGCGCAATCGGGAGCTTTGGCAGAATTGCAAGCACAACAAATGGAAGCTGCCCGCGTTAGACCTGTGACACAACAACAAGCGGCGCTATTGGCCATTCAGGCACACCAGAATCAGAAGAATAAGGCACAGTTGGCCGCACTGCAGAACAGCCAAAACAAATTCGTACCCCAAACGGCCGCTGCAGTGGCCGCCATTGAGCCGCAGTTCGCGCAGTTAGGAAGTAACCGACCGTTAAGTGGTTTGAATTCCTTCAACACGAACCCTAATACCCTACAAGCGCTCAACCAACAGAACCAGCAGCAATTGTTATTACAACAGCAATTATTGGCCCAGCAGCAGCAATTAGGAGGGCTACATTCGTTCCAGCAACAACAATATGGGGGCATACATTCTTTACAACAGCAACAAGGAGGATTGAATTCGCTTCTGCAACAACAAGCGGGTTTCAGTGCGTTCCCACAACAGTATAGCTCCCTAAATGGCGTTACTTCGGGTTCGGGGATTCAAAGGTTAGGTCTTGCGTCCTTGAATATGAATTTCGCGGGGTTGAATGGCAATTCGAGATTGGGCGGTTACAATAATTTTAATAATCACCTTAATTTAGCGGGTATCAAAAGAAGTTCTGGAAATAGATTAATATGATAAAAACGCCAATATGGGGTTAAATTATTTTCGGTTTTACAAAGTATATTTATGCGAAAAAAAGAGTTATGTTTTACTTGACTACTTACGAGATCAGATCTGCGCTATTTAACTAAATTGCCGGTGAATAAAAAAAATACCATTGTTGAAGCAATTTTTTACTTATAAACGGTTAGAAAGTTTTTCGGGCACTCGTTTCAAAATATGAATCGACGCGATTTGAATTGGCGCGCTTGGGTTCACGATTCTCGACTGCCTTTTGGCCGAACTCGTAGCATAACTCCGGCTTGTCATTTTTACCTCAGCGTTGAAAACGGGGGAACCATCAACCCGGAGTTATGCCACGAGTTCGGCCAAAATATGAATTGAAGCGATTTGAATTGGCGCGTTTGGGTCAACTGCCTGCTGGCCGCACTCGTAGCATAACTCCGGCTTGCCATTTCCCCCTATTTTCGTTACGTTGAAATCAATGCGTTTTTTCATTGCGTTGAAAACGGGGGAACAGTCCAGCGAAAACGTTCACCTTGTTGGCCATTGTAGGCTGTACTGTACAGTACGGCCAAGCCGGAGAAACGCTACGAGTCCGGGTTTCTTTCAATATAGAATGTTTGGTATCGAACTTAAAATCAGAGTTTAAAAAACAAAAAAATTCTTAGACACTGCAATTTTTTATAACATGTTTATTGATAATAAGGCACCTTTTCATACAATAGAGTGAGATTGTGGCTCTGCGCTGTTTGGCTCCTTCTAAAGCCAATATAAACCGAAAGTATAGGAAAATGATGGGTGAACAGTGGATAACTTCTGCAGAGGTGTTTGCAGTTTTCTTATTTACTTATCTTTTCAAAAAGGACACAGAAATATAGACAGTTTAGGGTGTGAGGAGATTGGCTGGATTTCGATTTCGTAGTCGAGCATGTACTTGCAAGAATTCCACTTGATCTGCATCACCATTGGCCTTGCTATCGTTATTGCATTCAGGGTCCAGCTAAAGAAGTTGTGAATATTTTTTTTTATTTAAAAAAAAGGAAATTGAGGTGAATCCAATGCAATTCTAGAGGGATCTACCTGTTCCAGTCGACGAGCTCTTTCCTCTAACGTTTTCTCGAGCGTGGTTCTGGATGATAATCGTTCTTGCTCTGCATCTTTACGTAATTGCTGTTGCCTGTGTCTTTCCAAGGCTTTCTGGAGCTCACTTTTCTGCGCCAGCACGTTTTTGCCCCTGGATAAACACAAAAAAGGATAAACTTCATTTTTTAAATTTATTTTTGTACGTTTTCTGGTTAAAGGCCAATTCGCGGTGTAAATCACGACGCTCCGTTGACTCCAAGCAAGGATTCGCAATTTTGCGAGCCATGATTAAGCCTTCGGATTGATGCGAATCCGATTCACTCACGAATTCCGACTCGGGAATCATAGTTGTACTCAACCTAGGATCTAGAGAAAATGAAATAAAAAACAGGAAGAATTAGTACGAATTCATTACCACGAATTGGTTACGAAAAGTCTACGACGAATTTGAACCAAAGCACGAATATTAATCTATGCATTAATGCGTTGATTTAGTACAGAAAGTAGAGACGTAGTCAATAGATTGTTGCGACTCAAAATACGCTAATTTGTCGGCAAAAGATGTAGATTTGCTGCGAGGAAACATGGCTGAAAACCAACTGAAACTGACACGGTCTCGCTTACGTGAACCTTTTTATGCTAATTGGATTTTCCAAAGCTTTACGCACTCTTCTTGGCGGTGACCAAATTTTTCGCCTTTTTTAGGCTAGAAACTCAAACACTACACTTGTAAGGTCTCTTTCACTACTCTCTCGAGTAACAATGTGTTATCTCTTTTTAACTGATTTCCAGTTATGCACATACAGGAAGTTGTTGTCGGGGTTCTGATAAGGATTTCCGCATTTGGTTTGAAATACTTTTGAAAACTTCCAAGACTTGAAGAAGTTTGGCTGCAGATCAGGCCGGGAAAGGACTGTGCCTAGACTAAACAATACACAAGCTACTTGAAGGCTTGTTAACGCTTTCTTACACACTGGGCTCAGCATTGATGAGCTCATGTGCAGTAATTGTGGCGTGTGTGGAAGCCTGGGGGGTGGGGGGAAGGAGGGGAGGGAGAAGTATTAGTGATATGACCAGAAGCCCCTCCCTTTTTGGTTTATACTGTCATAGTTCAGCGGCTTTTTACACTTCACGGGGGGTGAAAGCTTGAGAAGATCTTGCTATTATTACGTCGGCTTCTGCCCATGCAAATATTCCCATGAAATTCGGAAAGAAAACGAAAGTAGGGGGTTTCAGAGCACGCCGATGGAAAGTTTGGAGGAGTGGGACTAAGCTTATAGTCCCCCACTCGTAGTCGTAGAGGTTTACCCCAAGGTTTTGTAAATATTGACCATATTTGGGAACTTTGTACGCTGTTGAGAAGAACCTTAGAAATTTTAAAGCAAAACGGTCGGAATTTTTTCCTTTTTTTTGGTATAGATTCGGGGTTTTCTTGTGCTTTTGGGTACGGGGAGTTCTGCGGTTATACTGATTGTCTTTGTGTGGGATTCAAATTTTCCCGGATTTTGCAAGAAATGAGTCAGCTGATTAAAAGAAATAATCTGATGATTCTTTAATTAACATTAGCAAAATTATAGCTAGTACATTATAGTTATATATAGACGTTAGTAATTTAGTTAGTATAGTTAAATAGTATATAGTTAGTGTTACTTAGAATAGTTAAATTGTGTAGTTAGCTAGTATACTTATATAGTTATAGTTGTAAATTATAGACGTGGTAATAAGAAATGTTATGTTTCACAATGGCAAAAATAAAAGTTTCAATCACGCGTGGAGATCTTTTTCTTTTCAATTCAGTTTTTTCCTTATTCACGGTCAAATCTATTATACCGCAAACGTGCAAAGATGTGAGCTAAAAAAGACCTTGAATTTGTTTAGAACAGAGTTGAATTACAGAGCGAGCGAGAATGCATATCAAAAGTGGATAAGCCACTCTTAAATTTCAATTAGAGGCTCTTATATCTTTTGTTGCTTTCAAGCGTGAAAACGTGAGTTTGATAACAAGTAAGGGAGGCAAATACTTTACCTCGCGAAGATGTTGAAATTCCGTTATCTAAAGATGACAGCGGCAGATTTCGGTTGTTTTTCTGAAATACAAAAGATGGCTAAATATTTGGAAAATATTTTCGGAACATGAGCATGAATATTCAAATACCAATTCTGACAACCTTTAATCCGAACTTCTTGAATAATAAGTTTGAGAATTTTAACAGTCCAAACTTTTGAAAATTTTCTCCAAATTTTGAAATTAAAGGGATTCAAACCTTGACAGACGGGCGGAATTAAAAAAAAAGAAGAGTAAATCGCTGATGTGACGTGTTTCGAATTTTATTGAATTTCCAATGATACTTTCTGTGCAACTGACATTCAAAAAATCTTCTTTCCCAATGAAATTGCTTACTTGAACCAGTGGAACGGGTAAAACTGCCACGGCGCCAGCCAAACGCATATTTCTCCCTCAGTTTCTGCGTCGAACCACTTCACTCTTGCTCTTGTCGTATCTGTGCCACTCACGAAGCGTCAACAATGGTAACGATCGAGTCGCTTTCTCTGTATACCGCAGCGCCCCTCAAAAAACTGTTTTGTTTTTCCAAAGAAAAGAAACAATACAAATTGTAAGGAGAAAGTTTGATCACTTTTTCTTCTGATTTTACCCCAAAACGTGATCTGTATACCTCGAGAAAACTTACAAGTTTCAATTTCGATCGCTACTCTCTCTCTCTTTTTCTTATTGATCATGCAAATAAGTTGGGAAACGAAAGCTTTTAATGGCAAATGTACGTGACCTTTTACTGTGTTATTTCTGAAAGTTCTGATGACGTTTTAAGTATAGTAGTATAGTGGTCAAGCGGAAAATGTATTATACTTGTAATTGTAACGGTTTTTCGCGTTACTTGTGCATTTTTATTTCGGAGAATTCGAAACCCCAAATGGTACGTGCGAATTAAAACGTAAAACTATCATTACTCTCAATTAGTTTTCTTTTCTTTTCTCTTTTAATTCTGTATTGTTTCTACTTATTCTTTCTCCGAGTTTAGCAGGCAAGACAGAAGGAAACGACAAATGCGTTCTAGAAGACTTGCCATGAGCTGTTTTTGGCCGCGAGTAAACACCTGTTTCTTTTACTTTGCATACGAATTGACAACGCTAAAGTTCACTCACCCTTTTCAATAAAATCACGTTTTTATCTTCTTTTCATCTCCTGTAGTCTCCTTAGCAATCCAACTATTCGAACACAAAAACAAAAAGTGTAGAAACTGAATTTCAGCGTGATAACATTATATATACTAATAGTAGTCTACTATCTTTTCTAAACTTCCTGACCTGCTAGGAATGTTTTCTTTGTTGTAAAGTTAGCCAACTATATAGCTGATCAGTGATTATCAGTTTAATGACTAACACTTGGGTATATATCTCTCCACTTAATGTATTTGAGAAATGGAATGCTTTTAGTCCTACTATTACGTTTCAAAGTCGTATACTGGTTGACGACGTCACACAGATTTTACTTTCAGCGTCGTTTGTTTTAAAGTAATAAAGGTTTTAATTGTCACTCACCGATAAACTGGGGCGGGGATACGAATGGATAAAGTTTCGAGGGAAATAACAGAAATATTTGGGGAATTTTCTAGGTGCGTCACACCTACACTGGAGTAAGTTCGAACTAAAACTGGTGTTTCTGTATCGCTGGGGCCATAATAGTTTCGGTTCCCGAGCAAAAGGAAGAAAAACGGAACAACGGACTTTCGCGTTGCCCGAGCAACCCTAAAAGTTCTGCCCTAAGGGTTTGGCATCAGCACAGGTGCGCCACAGCTGTGATCAGGACCAAGATTTGAACAAGGTTTTGGTTTCTTTCTAACCTTGAGAACCTGTTGCGGAAGAGAATAATGACCTGGGTATAGGCTTCACTTTTCATTCAAGATAATGCAAAGTGTTTTCCTTCTGGGAGAGATGCTTCTCTCGAAGGTTAAAGAAACGTTTAGAATCTAAATAGCTTTCCACAGAAACGAGGGGGGCTCAACTAGGACAATTTTATGACTTCGTATTTGCGTAATGATGAAAACTTTAGATAAGTTTGCTTGCTAGCTTCTCTGTCGATAATTTGTCAAGTAAAGCACCTACTTTACTTGGAATTACTTCACCTAACCTTTCCTCGTTGCGAACTTGTAATTTTCAAACTTGTATGATTTGAAAGATAGTCTACGACAGTAGCAAGTAAGAGATGTCGGAGAGAATACATTACGAATTTTTAGCTAATAACTCGCGAAACGGAATATCTATAATCATAATTAAATCTTGTTTAAAGTTATTGATTCTATTCTTGTGAATTTAAGACATTTTATGCAAATTTATTCGCTTTTTAAGAACTTTTCAAAGTCTACAACTTTACTAACAAGAGATATTTGTCAAATGTTGCAATCTTTAATTTGGTCCCTAACAATTAAACTAGCGAACGGTCTGCATTCATTGAATTGCAATTCAGTTAAAACAATAATTTTGAAGTCTGATTGCGAAATGAACGTTGTGATCTTTTTTCCCGAGAAGTGAAATTCGGGAGCTAGCGTACCGTCAAATAGCTTTGGTAGATTAAATTTTACGTCGTTTTTATTCCCCTTTTACTCGTCTCGGATGCTTGGGCACGTCACACACACTTGGTGAGCTCTAGAATTTATTTACAGAGCCAATTTTTATTGTTTATCATAACCCATGTGAGCCGTCATCTTTATATTTCGCTTTATACTATTTCGGAATTTCAGAAATCTAGGTCACTAAAAAGAAAAACAATCAAAGCCATTAAAACGGCGCAGATATGGTTACAAAAGAGGGTCCATTCTTGTGCCCAATATAATACGACTAAATTTCTTTTGTAATGTGTACAATTAATGTATACAGATCTTGTTTTAATTATCATAGCTTTCCATTACTTGTCATTTCATTTTCGTGTCTCATTCGCATGGGTGTTTGTAAATCAATCAAGTTGTGTGTCAAACGGAAAAAGAAAAAAAGAGTCAATTTGTGTCTTTAATGGGGAATGATTTCAAGAAGCAACGAATGAATAACAAGACAAAAAAAGAAGTATAACGAAGATAAATTTAATTAACTTGCATATCCATACCCCAAAAACACTCCAATGACTTTGCTAGCACGAGCCCAAAAAAAAACTTATTTTTAAACAATATTTGTTGGGGGAAGGGTTAAAGGTAACGGGGCGGGTATTACTCTTCGCTAATGGCTTGAGGCTCTGAAGATTCTGTCGAATTGATCTCAGGACTGGGCGTAGTTTCTTCTTCAATCTCCTTCTGAAGTTCTTGACGACCATTGGGCTGCGAATCGGGGGAAGTGGGAGTGGGCAATAAAGAAGGCGTGACCATTGTACTCTGTATGCTTTTCCGTATCCGGTCCCCTTTGCGCCACAGCGTTATTTCCTAGGATAATAATCAAACAAGAGCTGTAATAAACGGTCTCATTTACATTCGAAACAGACTCAGGACGTCACATCCGGTTTGGGATTTTCAGTCCAGTTTGATAGAAAACTTGAATACGGGAAATTTTTGTAAAAGTGATCAGAAATTTAATTTCAAGGTAAACAAGTTGGTTTTTCTAAAATTTTGAAAAAAAATCACGGAAAATTCTACAAACTCGCTTAGACTGCTAATCCAAGTTTCAACGTGTCTAAAATATGCACTAGGTCAGTGTACACTGGGTGCACTAATCCTGCACCGGCACGAAGCGAGTGCAGCACTAGTGCAGCGGGTGCTTTTGCGCTCTGAGCAGAGCAAGATTATTTACAGAAAAAAAGCGAGAAAAGTTGAAATTTATCATAGATTTCGATTTAAAGTCTCAAAAAAATTGAGAAAGAAGAAATAATTACCTGTTGTTTGAAGTAACGCCTCTCTTCTTCGTCCACCAGGACTAAATTGAGATAATAACGGACCGAAAACTTCTTGTTTATGTCGCGCATGGTGGGGGTTAAATCATACCCTGCCAAAAACACACGAATTGGAATGCTTTCGCCCCGTACTGGTGCCCCATCCATAATTTCGTACTTGGCAATCGTCTCATTTTCGTTGAACACGTTTGGTCCTACTTATCAACCGCAGAAAAGAAACCCCAAATTCTTATTAAATCAACAAGAAAATTAAAAAGATTTGAGAAACGAATACCTGAGCCAGTGGTTTCTCTTCGGATAATCGCTATCTCCATGTGTTTAATTTTGATACGGACGAGCAAGAAGTAAATCTTGCCTACAATCACGTCTTTCAGATGGTATTTCGACTTGTTGTACTCGAATTCTATATGCAGACAATCTTCGATTCCAACTTCCATCTTAATCGAGCTGTTCATCTCAGGATAGGAGCACAGGGTGTGTACTGCAATATCCAGTTCTTTCATTACATCAGAGAAACGACGTACCATCGTCACTCGCAAGAAATACCTAACAGAATAGTATCAATATAATTAGTGAAATTACTACTATTTAAAAAATTTTTAAATCGTAATAACTACCTTAGGCGAACATTGGTGCCTGTATAGGTTTCATAAGGTTTCTCTACTTGGTTAAACTCGAAGGGATACGTCATGTTGTGATCCAACTCTCCCGGTCTGGCCAATTCTTTAACTAGAGACGTGAATTCGTGGTGGTTTCCCCGATCATAGTACATTTCAATCTGGCCAATAAACTCAATCTTGATGCCTTGATGATCCAATTTGGAACCATGTTTTTTCAAGGTAACTTTAACCTCGCCAGCAATGGATTCTCCATCGTAATACAAATAGAGTTTTTCTTTTTTGCCATCTTCAGTCTTGACTTCGGCAGTCCGTCGATTTACTGTGTCCAGCAGTACAATATCGACGTCCGCGCTTTGCCCAAACCCAAAGAAGCTCTGAAAAGGTAGAAAATATTTTTCGTTAATAAGAAAACTTGTAACTCTATTCAAATATTGCTCCATTCGAGTATTAAAGTGAAATTAAGGTTTAGCACAGAAGTGTTACAAAGAAAGAATGATTAATTCAGCACAGATGTAGTTTGCTTGAGAGAAATTGTTTATCTGTTGTAATATCAAGTTTTCCAAGGTTTTAAAGGCAGAATGACAAGACATACAAGTAAAAAATACGAAGAAGAAAATTGAATCAGTTGGTTTCGAATTAAAGTTAATTTTCGATTTACCATTTTATTTTCCGCCCCCGAACGCCACTTAGCTAATCCCAAGTCTACCAACTGTTATATTGACAAGATGTATGCCGAACCTTCTGTTCGAAATCGAACGTTTCTTACTGTTTGAATCGAATGCCGCTAGGTCCCGTACGGTTCGCCGCTTACACCCCTAACTTGACGTAGGAAATTTCGGCAACGGGACATAGGGACGACTCGACAAAAGGACTACTTTCCCCGACTTAAGGACTACAAGCCCCGACAAAAGGACTTAATCTTTCAAGCTCCATAATCTTTCAAGGGACCAATAGCATTTCGATTTCGAAAGGTCTCTTCTCATTGGTTAGGTTAGGTTAGGGATTTGATGTCCTTGCGTCGGGGTCTTTTAATCTCGTTGGCGCTTAACCATCAATGAGAAGAGACTTCTTGAACTCGAAATGCTGTTGGTCCCTTGAAAGATTATAGAATCCAAGTCCTTTTGTCAGGGTCCGTAGGCCTTAAGTCGGAGCTTGTAGTCTTATTGTCGAGTCGTCTTGTGTCTACGTGCCTAACACGTGTCTAACAGCGAATTTACTTTCGGTCGGTTCCTTGTTTTCGTCTACGTTTAGCGTGTGATCCGAAGTAATGGGACGAGTCCGGTCAGAGTCTGTTTGACTTCTACCCTTCTATAAACCTGAATTAAGAAAGCTTCAAACACGATTTACGGGATCATTGTTCGAGAGGGTTTTGTATTTACACCCAAAAGTTATAAAGCAATATCACGGAGGTGCAGGAAACGAGAGAGTTGAAACATTTCGACAGAATATGCCGTATGTAATATGAGTGTGTGAAAGATAAATTAGAAGCATACACTTTAACTGGGGCTGTCTTTATTATCCATACCGTTCTTGATAAGAGGCAATGCATTTCGCCAAGCTTCCAAAGACTAACACAATAAATTTTAATACTAAAATATAGTTTAATTTGGTATTACCTTAGAATATAACTCGATTTGTTCGTCAGCCATAGACAGCAAAATAGATTTGATCTCATCTTTCTTTATTCGATTCCAACGCTCAAAATCCGCTCTTAAGTTCTCATTTGCGCATTCCATTTTGTCCCGATTAACCTAAACTGCCACATTAGCAAGAACCCGATTTTTTTGCATAAAACAAGGCTTGTTACTTCAACTTGTTGACGAAGATTCTTCTCGGATTTAACCAAGCTAAGCTTCTTATCGGCCGCTAATTCTTCAAGACTTTTCCACATGTTCAAACCGAACGTGAATCCTTGCTCAGTTAAGGAACCGCTTTCCAACTAAGAAATGACTCAATTCAAATATTGCACGAAATTAATAAGAAATTGTACCTTTTCTTGTTCTTGCTTTACTTTACAGAGATCATCCATAGTTAACTCGTACTCAATTTGAGCGGCATCCCTGCGATTCATCGCATCTTTTACAGCATCCACATACAACACATATTCCTTCAAGGGCTAAATTTAAATATTAAGGTTTAAAAAGAATTCATTTATATATTTTTTTAGATATACCAAAGCGAGTTTTTCTTTGTGATTATCCAACACACTCCTAACTGCAGCAGCTGACTGACTAATAGCTTGAGATGTAGTTGAAATAGCGGGACTCAAATCTTGTTCTGTGGCTCCCCACAAGGATAAAACTGGCTGGAGTTGTTGCAGTACTTGCCAATACTCTATATTTTTAAGAACATTTAGAAACTGGTGAAGGAAATAGAGTGATTAGCTTACCTTGGCGTTCTTTATGAATTCGACTAGCGATTTTATCCATGGCACCCAACTTGGATCCCAGTTTGCAAACATAATCATACAGCTTCTCGAATTCTAGAGTCCTTTCTTTAACCATGTACGTGGCAGCTAAATTATTGAATGATTCGGACATTCTAAGCAAAATTCCTGGTCCGCTTTTCCGCATAACTGAAAACTCCTAAAAAAGAAACGGCATCATTCTCACGCTAGCTTAACTGAATAATCTCAAGCTGTTAGTAAAATGCTTGATCGTCTAAAATTGCTATTTTCTAAGCTTTTCTTTTGTGACGTTTTAATAACCCAAGTTTAATTAAAACACTTTCATGTTATTTTAAATTTGTATATTGTGATTAGGAAGTATTCTAGAAGCATATTTAAGTTTACCGCTTGCTTGGCAGTGAGAAATCCTTTAAGGGTCCTATCGTAGCTTAAAACAGGATGATCCGCAAAGCGATTCAAGAAGCGATTCAATAACATCATACGAGATTTGATAAAATTCTGGTCGTAACGATCAATTTGCTCCCGTAACGTGTGTTTTTCTGGCAAGGGCTATTTATAAAAAAAATATTATGTACGTCTCCTTAACATTATCTTTCGAAACGTCTACTGGAATGATTTGAGTAGGAAAGACTTCGACAAAACGGGCTCGTAGCCATGCAAAATCATTGTATCTCCGACGGACGACATATTCCGTCTGGTCAAATTCCGCTCGTGAAGTCTATCAATAAAAAGTTAATTACTTGTAACTTGGCTTAAGAAAAAAATAAATAAATGTGGGGTACTTTGGTGGTAACACGAAACGTAATAAACGTTTCCAAGCCTGTTGTATGCTTTTGTGGGTTATCTACGCAGATTTGCAAGTCGCGGACGTCCGTGACACAGAATTCTGCTGGACCTGTCAATTCTTCATTCTGAAAGGACAGCACACTATCCACGGATGAAGATTTGCCCTATTTTTTTTAAAAGAAATAACAAAGGCTAATGAGGTTTCAAAAAATAAAAAGAGAAGGTTGAACTTACTAAAGCATTGAGATGAGGGGGTTTTGAGATATCTAAAAGCTTTGTTTTCACGTCTTGGCTATCGTTAATCGTATCAGAAGAACCTGAAATATCTAAGACGGCACCAATTGCTGCCATTTCCTTGTTGTTTAGATGTTCCCCTTGCGAAGAATTGCAAGTGGTGGGTGTGCACTGTGTTCCCGCCCCTGTTGCCGGGTTTCCTCAGACGCGAAAAGCGAACCGGATTGGGGACTATTCTGATTCTGATACTGATTGGTAGACAATTAAAAAATAATCCCGTATGTCTTAGAATTGAGCATAGCTAGTGTTAATAATGTTATTAAACCGCTAAAAGGAACCTCAGAGTACAAAGGCAACGTGACAAAAGGAATACGGGTCCCCGACTTAAGGACTTTGAGCCCCGACGGTTTCCCATTTTTACCCCACATTGAAAACTGCGAACTGAAGTTTGGAAAGTAATTCGAGGTTCTTTACCTAAGGACATATGTTTTTGATAGAGGCTGAAGCTGACAGACGGTGACAGGGCTTACGTGGCTTGCGGGCTAATTGTGTGGTTTCTGGTTAACGTAAGTTCACAAGTAACATTATTGGCATAGTAGTGAATAAGTATTAGTTAGCTTTATTATTTATTTTTACATATACCACAAAAATCGTGTATTCTTTTCAGGTAGTTAAAGGGTAAAGTTAAACGGTTGAAAAACAACCGCTAGCGTAAGCGTAAGTAAGTACCTTTTACGGCGTATCTGCCGTGTCTCTGCTTGTGATTTAATAGCGCGCCCGTCAGTTTTTGTTTTTCTAACTCAGCTTTGTTCAGAACATACTTAAATTTAAGATAAGCATAAGGAGGTATTCTGTTTTGCAGTCGTGTTCAGCTGTTGAGTCAACTTGTGGGCCCTCCCATTATGTTGATAAGACAGCATATCATGTGTCACTTTTATCTAAATAAAATCGTTGGTTCGCTTTGCTTCCTTTTTTTCTCAGAAATCCTTTCGTCAAATCTAGTCCGGACGTTTGCTACATTCAGTCCAATTGTTCTCCTATTGCAACAAAGTAGCAATTAGCAATCATGTGTGGGGGATTCACTTGTTCTAAAAACTCGCTTTTTGCGCTCAACATCTTCTATATCGTAAGTATTATTGCTTCAATTTTTTTAAAAATTGCCAAATTAATAACTTTTGCTGATTGGATTCTTTTTTCAGTTGGTTGGATTCATTTTAATTGGCGTAGGAACGTACAGCCAAACTGTGGGATATGTTTCCAGCGTGCCAATCGTGGGCGGTATCGTTGCCTGTGGCGTTTTCCTCTTGATGATAGCCATTTTGGGTTTAATTGGAACTGTAAAACATCACCAAGTTCTTCTTTTCTTCGTAAGTCTTTATTTTTTACAAAAATAAAAAATAAATCTTCGATAAGAAACAGAAAGCTCGGTAAGTTTGAGGTCCTTAATTTTTTCTTCGTTTTGTTTCAGTATATGGTGGTCCTTTTCTTGCTGTTCATCATCCAATTCAGCATTGCCTGTGCCTGTTTGGCGTTTAATGAAGATCAACAACACTTTTTGGCGGCACAAGCTTGGAATAACACGGATAACAAAACTCTGGAAACTTTCCAGAAAACCTTCGACTGTTGTAACTTCGATTCTGAGGACTATAAGACAGCTAATTGCTATAATTCCACAACAGTATGTTCTAGATCGTTTGTAATCCACGGAATTAATTTTTGAAACAAATTGTAGTGTGAAGTTGATCCGTTTTACAAGCCAATCGACAAAAAGTCATGTCAGTTGTGCTGGAGTAAAACTCACGAAATGATCAGCTCCGCTTTCCGTGCCTCTGGAGGAGTCGGACTCTTCTTTTCCTTCACCGAGGTAAATTTGAATAAAATGTATCATTTTAAAAGATTTAGTAGCACATAGTTAACCTGGCTTTAGAAGGGTTTTGATTTGAATCACTCCCCTCACACTCCCCTAAACTCGATTCTGGCCTGGGTGATTTGTCTCTTTCGTGTCACTTCTGTTACTTTTGTGGTTTGCGTGTTTCTTGTTTCTTGTTTAACCACTTTCCATATGCTGTACCAGTTTGTGGGCGTGTGGTTGACTGTCCGCTACCGAAACCAAAAGGATCCACGGGCTAACCCTTCTGCTTTTCTCTAACCAAAAACCGCAAAACATAACATGAAGGGCATCACACAGAGAAAATTGTATTAAAAATATCAGGTATTAACCCCAAACTTAAAATTGTAGGTCCATAAAAACAGTTATTCTTTCGTTTGGAAATGCGTTTTTTCGGGACTTTCTTGTGTTGTTTTCAAAGAGAAAACGATGGATTGTTAATTGTTAATTTCCTTTAATTTTTACTACAGCTGGCTGGATTCATTACCGTGTACCGCTACCGTAACATGATGAGTCCTGTTACGCAATTGGATTAAATAATTGGGCCAAAAGAGGGTGTCTATGTGGCGGTGATTTTCGGGTTTATCAATCTTCAAAGCATTCCGCTGTGCAAAAACATTCGACTTTTTAGAAAACTTTCTTGGCAGCCGAAAAGAAGAAAATCCTAACGATTTTTTTTTTATTCAGGTGAATAGTTTGTTGGCTTGTTTCTGTCTATTTCTTCACACATTTTCCTTGTCCCATTTTGATGGATTCAGAGTAATAAAAAAAACTACATGGCAATTGTATGGAAAATGTTTATTGTACGTCAAAATTTTGTTATCCCTCTGAAAACTTTTACTATCGAAATGTCTTTTTGGACCGCCAATCCAAAAATTCGGAACACTCTTCTTCGTCAGCACTAGACGAAGAATCTTCATGGCTAGTCGGAGCAGTCCGTTTGGTAAGCAATGCTTCCTTCTTCTTCACGAGATTTACCACCCTTCATGGGAAAAAATCGCATAACTTACGTTTTCATATTTATTCTATTTTTTTACCTTGACCAATTATCTAATTGATCGTCAATTTCTTCTAACGTGCGTTCTTTCCCAGCCTCCTCGACGTCTTCTTCAACTAACGTACGGGCTTCAAGCTCCGCTTCTGCTATTTCTTTTGTAAATTTATCCCATTCCTCTTGGCTGGGATCTTTGTATTCAATTTGTCTAGCTTTGGCATCTGCCATTGGATCGTCAAAGAATCCGGCAGGGATGGGACCCTTTTCTACGCTTGGACTGGGTTGGACGGTTCGAGGAGTGGGAAGAGCTTGGTTTTTAGTAACAACTGGAGGTGTATCTGAAGAACTGTTTTTTAAAATGCTTTTAATAGGTTTAGACGGCTTGGCGTTAGAGGATTCGAAGAAATCGGAGGGAAGCGCCGATTTGGTGTTTGGATTGGGACTTGCAGCGGGTACTTTGAACGTTGGAGTTGGATTATCTTGTTCATGTTTTCGTTTGATAGGGGCTGGGACGGCAGTTTCCGGTTGGTTAGGCTTTTCTTTCCTCTCTTTTAACGCAGAGACGTTCTCGCGGTGTTGCCGGCCGTTAATGTGGGCGGTCCATACCAAGTCGCTTTTCACCACGGTGTTGCAGACGATACAGAGTAATTGCCCAGCGTTATTGTACGTATATAAAGTGAGTTAAGGAGCTGATGTCACAGTGAAAGGTAAGTAATTATTATTATTTAGATTTTTGTCGTCGATAAAATGTCGTATGTATATTCGAATGCGTGCACGTAGAACTAGAAAATTAATTTATTAACATATAACAATGTAATATAGAAATGTGTAAAAGGATATTTGGCGAGTGGCGACTCAATCTTCTTCTTTGTTAAGCTTAGTTTTATTGACTTAGTTACAGGTGTTGATCCTGAACTAACCGCTTTTTTGTCTGACATTTCGTTTGTTTTTAACTCACAAGAACGTGTTGCTTGAAAACTGAAAACACTGAAAGTGATCGATTTACTTTATCGCCGATAGTAAAAGTTTCCGATGCAGCTTAATCGATTTTTGACTTAGATATTTGTTACATCAGATTGCTCGATAGAAACCTAGAATACCAATCTCAAACCCATTTATGATTTAATACCATTCTTCTGTAAACTTGATGAAAATGAGCAAAGAGAAGCGAAACAACCATCTTTTGGTTTTACAGACAACAAGAGGTCAGAAAGTACTGCTAATGAAGAAGAGGCACTCCAGAGAATTGCCAAGACGTGAACGCGAGAAACTAAGAGCCTTTGAATGTCCTGCCAAATATCAAGAAAATGAGAATAATATCTACACTTTTTCGCCAAGTTAGGATACAAACGCATTTAATAACGGTATTATATTCATTGAGAATTATTATCCTTAGAATCGAGTGAGAAAAAAATCCGTTTCATCGTTTTCAAATCTCAACGCTGGCGCAGTGGTGCTGAAGGGTACCTTTAGCACTCCTAAGGGTTGGGGCACGGCCAATAGTTTGTCCCGTGCGGTAACCTCCGTTGACAGACTGACAGCAAGCACGTGATCAAGATAGCGCATCAGTCAGATGTTTACATGTTCCTGTTGTTTTTAAATTGTTTAAAGTAGAAGTTAACTATGGAAGAAATTATTCGTAGTTTTAAACAAGCGTCTCGAGTAGCGAGCTTAAGTTTTGGTCGTATTTTCAAACATTATGGTCCATTAATTAGTTGTGATAGTGCCAACTCTTCCGAATGTATTCATGCTGTAGCCCGTTGGACCCAGCGGGACATTTGCCTTGGTGAATCGCGCAAATTGGAAGAGACTCTAGCCATCAAGAAAAACGAGCTTACCTTATTACTAAGTAAAGCAGGCACTACACATGATGTATCTTCCAGGTAATTACTTATAAAACTATAGGGCACATTTTGGATTTTTTTATTGATATTTAATTACTGTCGTAGGAAATTAGTGGCCTTTTCTCCCTCTGAGCGTTATATGGCTGTCATTACTGAAGTGCCTGTTGGCAATGGCCCATCCAAACAGTTTTTGGAAGTATGGGAAGATCGTTACTTGCAAGATTCATGGGATATGGCATCATTTAAAAGCCATGGTCGAGTCTACACTGACGGTAATGTAGAGCAGCTCTGGCTCTTGTGTTTACTTTATCACGACAAAAAAAAACACCAAAAAATGAAATAGCAACTAAATATTCATTTGGCTTCATTCACAGGAGTTTTTGGGTCATTAGAGTTTTCGCGAGACGAAACCAAGCTTTTGTACCTAGCTGAGAAGAAAGTTGCTCCCAAGGAACCCTTTTCCAAGTATACGCCTGACCAAACTGGACCAGAGCCAAAACTCTGGGTAAAACGTTACTCTTTTGCATACTAATGTGTGATTGATGTCGTATTCCTTTTTCTTTTCATCCTTTTAGGGAAAAGAATATGATTATGTGGAAGATTGGGGAGAACAGTTAGCAGGCAAACATCAGCCCATGATTTTCATCTTCGATCTTAAAGCTTGCACCGAAAATCCTTCTCCTGTCACAGTCCTGGAACACATTCCGTCCACTTACTCACCTGGACAGGTTAAACGAACTGGAATTGCCCTAAATTATGTAAATGAGTGTTAACACGCTGTTATTCTAGGTAACTTGGTCTCCCCAAAGCGATGGAGTGGTGGGAATAGCATGGGATAATGATCCTAGACGCTTAGGGTTGATTTATTGCACCAATCGCCCAAGTTCGCTCTTCTATGCGTCTTTAGCCGGTTCCTTCAGTAAAGCTGTTAGCTCTTTTACCTTGCTCAATTAAGCTTCTGGTTCTTCTGATAGCTTTGCTAATGGAGAACCACCAACATGAATGGAGCTCTGCCTTTCCCAGGTTCTCTCCTGATGGAAAACGATTGGCTTTTATGCAATCTAAAGCGTTTGGCCCCCACCGTACGGGCATGACCTTGTTTTGTGCTGATTGGTCCTTTGGCTCCGCGTCGGACGTCTCCCAAGACATATTTCATGTCCGGAAGAGTTATTTCTCAGCATGTGTACCTTATAATTCATTTTTTTTCGTTCTAGGCAATCAAGATTATCGATCAAGTCCAAAAGGAAAACGATTATTTTAATGGACTTTATTTTGATGTGACCCCAAGGTGCTGGCTGGGCGATAACCAACGTCTAGTTCTAACAACGGCTCTGAAAGGCAATTCTACTTCTTTTGTTGTCAATATTGGTAAGGTTCGGAATGGAGCTTTTTTTTTATTCTTTTTCTCGTTTTTTTAACGATCTTTGGTGTGGGTTTACAGAAAGCAAAGAAATCCTGAGGTTACCTTTGCCTGGAGCATCGACAGGAACGAGTTTATTGGACGTGGAGGATGATTTGGTGCTTGTAGCAGGATACTCCTTATCGAGCCCAGATACGTTATTCATAGGCAAAATGCCTGAGGTGGGAGGCGAGGAAAAAATGGATTGGAGAGCCTTGCAACCACCCCAGGCTTTGCCAGGAGATAATTTGGATACTGCATACGCCTTGCTTTCCCAACGAGGTTCGTTGGAGCTGATTATTCATGATGAGAAGGGCTCCCAGCTCCTTTTCTAAACGAAAATTCTCGTTTTTCCCTCTTCATTTTTTAAGGGGAAGCGATCTATGATGCTTGGCTGGTTTATCCCCAATCGGGGAAAGACGCGAGTGATGGAAGCATGCCGTTAATCGTGTGGCCACACGGAGGGCCCCATTCGGTGATTAACGACCAGTTTCGCGCCGAGTACCTGTTTTTTCTTCAGCTGGGTAAGCGTTATGCAAATCTTTTGTCGATTTGAAGATTCGTTCTGTATAATATACGTATTTTTTTATTTTAGGTTATGCAGTTTTGCTGGTGAACTATAGAGGATCGTTGGGGTTTGGTGAAGACTTTTTGAACGCTTTACCCGGCCATATTGGCACGGCGGATGTACAGGATGTTCATTCAGCGGCTCAGGAAGCCTTGAAGAAATATCCCTTGCTTGACCCCGAACGCGTGGTTCTATTCGGCGGGTCACATGGCGGCTTCCTCGTCGCCCATTTAAGCGCTCAATACCCGGTAGGCTGGGAGATTTGGAACAATGATGGACGTATCGATTTTCCTTTTACCGTTTCCAGGAGTTTTACAAAGTAGTGTCTGCACGAAATCCTGTCACCAACTTGGCCACCATGTACCCAATATCAGATATTCCAGATTGGTAAGTTAAAAAAATAAATAAAAAATTGCTTATTTATGTATCTGTAATGTTTGGTTGGGTCTCTTTAGGTGTATGGTGGAAATTGGGAGGGGCCAAGGAAACGAAGACCCGTTCCCCATGAACGGGGACGTTCTAGCGGCCATGTTGGAGAAATCGCCCATGAAATGGGTCAATCGAGTCAAGGCGCCCACTTTATTGCTCATTGGCAAGAATGACTTACGGGTACCGCCTTCACAGGGTTTCGAGTATTACCACGCCCTAAAATCGCGTGGCATTGATGTCAGGTAAGAAACTTTTGCGTGTCACTTGATAGCTTTTTCCGTTTTCCCTTTTTTTTTTCTTTTTTTTTTTCAATCTATTTTCACTACCACCGAGCGTTTGCTCTTAATCATTCGTGCATTCTCTAAGAAGGTACACATAATTTAGATACTTAACTTCGTAAGGATCATATTTTTCCCCCTTGGTTTTTCAGCCTACGACGTAGGCTTTCGCCTGTAGTCGTGGATCAACGGCACGACAATAGGGGACACGATCTTTAACTAGTGTAGATTCCTGCATTCTGTATTAAGGTTCACGTAATGGAGATACTCAACTTCGTAGTTTTTTTTTTTTTTTTTTTTTAACGACGTAGGCTTTCGCCTACTGTCGTGGATCAACGGCACGACAATAGGCGACACGATCATAACGTATTAATTACATTTTTGTTGCGAGTCGTTATCATTGTTGACGTTTTCGGTTTGTAGGTTTCTGGAACATTATTTTCTTTTTTATATGTCTTTTCTCAGAAGTGTTTCGCTGTATTTTTAAACCCCTCTGTTGTTTCGTCTAAAGCTTCAACTTGTTTTTTTAAAGGTTACTGCAGTATGATGACTGCCACTCCTTGTCGAAAGTGCCAGTGGAAATGGATTCCTTTGTCAATACGGCACTCTGGTTCCAAGCACATTTGTCCTAATTGCGTCTAAAAGTAGAAAGCAAATATTGGCTTTTTGGGGGTTAGAAATTCGACTTGCAGTAAAAGTTGGGGTGTTTTTTAAATACACCTAAAAAAGCGAAGCTCTCCTTTTTTCTAAAATAGCTTTAAGGGGAGAAAAGTTAAATAGAAGAGCCACGGGGGAAAACGGGAGGCGTTTTTTGCATGTTTCAAGAGAGAGAGGGGAGGAAGTTAAATTTAGGACTGGGATCAGTGTCTTTGCGGCGCGTCGGCGGCCCAGAACAGCAGCCAGCAGAAGAAGTTAAAGAGTAGAAAGAGAAGAATTTGTCGTTTTGGCGCAAGCCCCATGCTTCCAATAGCGTATACGCAGTCCCAACAAATTTGGTTCTGGAGCTGTTGAGTTTCTCGAGGAGATCTTGTCTGACTGGAGTTAGAGCGTGGTAGACACGTTTACGGTGCGGTAATACTGGCCAAGTTCGCGTGGGTTAAGGGCGAAGAAAGGGAAGAAATTCCGAGTTCATTGAAGAACTGGACGTGGAAAACGTTGGGACTTTTAATTGCTGGTGGGGGGTTGGGGGGAAGGAAGAGTTTTTTAGGTTGTGTGAAACTGTGGTGAGAGAGAGAAAGAGAGATCAATAGAGAAGAAGACAAGCTGGCAGCTTCAGTTTACTGGAAGGAAGAAGAGAAGAAGGCATGAAAAACGACCCGCGTTTTTTCATCGATTGACCATTGTGGAGTGGGAAAGAAGAAACGGCACTGTTTTTGGCCTGTGAGGAGTTTTTTCTTTCTTTTTATCTCCGTGTGGTACCGATTTTCATCTGTAACATGCTGGGAGACTGAACAGATTCAAGAGTCGAAGGAATCAAGATCTGAAGACGTTACGACCGCCAGGAATTTAAAGAATTGGGAACTTCCATAAAATTTCGGATTCTGGGGTAAGGATTGTGCGGAATTTTGGGAGAAGTGACAGAATTAATGTCTGGGTGCATTAATCAAGTCGGAGACGACAATGGCGGCCACTATAAATCCTCGCTTTCCGCTAATAACCAAAGTTATCTAGCAGCGGAGCGAGCACAGAACAAGAGAACATGACTGATCTTGGCACGAATCCATCTTGAACCCCAACCTCTTGTTGTTTTTTCAAGTTTTGTTTTAAGGGTGCTAGCAGGAACGTTTATTATAAGTTTGGGTGGAGAAAGAAGAAAGATGTTTCTCTTAGATTTCTTTACTAGTCTGATACAGAATAGGGCAGCATCCGTCTTAATTGTGCTTTTAGAAATCTCGCGAGTTTTGTTATTGATAAGATCGTTATAAGTTTTTCTGAAAGGAAGTTTAGATTTAAGACTAAGTTTTGAAGATCTTATCATTTTTTTCTTTTAATGATTAGCCTCGTAAGTTCTGAAGACTGTTATAAGTAAACATTCGAAGTAGATTAAGGTTACAGTGTACGTTAACATTATCACGATTGCTAACACTGTCAGTTGCGATGTCATTGATGTTTGTGAAATCTTCCGTTGAAAAGTAGATTAAGGTCTGATTAAGTAAGGTAGTGAAGATCTGTCATACTTTTCTCTTTTAATTATGACAGCTTCGTGGATGAGTTTCGAAGAGTAAAATGTACAAGTAAACAGTTTAAGTAGATTAAGGTTTACTGCTGTTTACAGTTACTTTTCATTACGAGAGGTGCTATTATAACACTTCCAATTGCGATGTTATTATTGTAAATATACTGTAGATGTTTAAGTCTTCTCAAGATCTTTCTATGTTCATCTTCACGAACTTTCTTTACATCCTTAAGTGTAATTATACCCCACGTTCCAAATGACAAAAAAGTCAATACCACTATAGACATTGCATAGATTTAATGGGATTTGGGTTTGGTGTAGTGAAATGACTATTTTCTTTTTCTCTTCAGGAAAGGAACAGGATCGAGCATCCGAGTGTGGTCGTACGTTATATCGCGTATGGGATTTCCAACCAGCTTGGAAGATTCCGAACGCGGTAAAGTTGAAGTTTGAGCCGAAGAAGACAAAAACTTTCCTTTTTTGAGGGTGTGTGTAATTCTTGTTGAGTTGGTTTACTATCTTGGGTGGCGAGAGGTGGGAGACTCATTTCCTTCCTGGTTGACAAGAAGCGGTAAAGTCGTTCGTTCGCGTCGTCTTCGGAAAAATGGTCGACTCTTGGCTCTTACTTGATCACCAGCATGAGGGTAAGTCAAGCGTTAACTTATTGGACTTCGCCTATACTTACAATTTTTTTGTCATCCTTGTCTGATCCCGATATAAAAGTAACGTAATTTTTTTTTATTTTTTTTCTCTCGTCGTAGTTTTGGACCAGGACTTTTGCTCCGGATACGTCGATGCATTTGGCAAATGGAATACAGGGTTCTTATGCCCTTTAACGAATCGAGGGGAGCAATTGTATTGTTGTGGAACAGCTACGTGGCGCTACTGTTGTAAAGGCCAAGTTGGCGACGGAGCCGTGCATACTAATATCAACGCCCCTGTCACCGTCCATGAAGATCCGTAAGTGAATTTCCTCCTTACTTTTCGCGCCCAAAGGAAATTTTTTTTGTCTTCTCGTTTCATAGATTGTTGTTAGTTTTGGGGATAGCGTTAGGGGCTGCAGCAGGTTTGGCGCTTTTGCTCCTCATTTCCTGTTGTTTATGCCCAGGTTGCTTGCTACACAGTAAACGGAGAACCGGCAAGTACATCTTTTTTATTCCTATTTTACGTTTTTATCTCTTTTGCTTTCTTGTTCGTGGTTAGCTTATGCTAGCCGCGATCGATAGAAACGAGAGCAAAACCCCAAAAGTTTTTATATCCCAAACTTGTGTTTAAAATGAGGAGATTTGGAGGGTGTAATTAGGGGGATTTTTGTGTTTTAAGTTTTATTCTTCGCTTTATTTCCTTTTGCTGTTTCTTTATAGCAGGACCGCCAGTTTATCGCCTACAAAGATCCTCAACTTTACATGAACGATCGCTTTCCAGTGGACTGAATACCAACTCGGCTTGGAACGGCAGTTTGGCCCAGCAGCAACAGCAGCATCAGCAGCAGCCAATAATCACGCCGCTGCCACTTTCAGGAAGAGGTCCGAGCAATAATGTCTGTCGAGATCATCCATTCAGCCTGGACAATGGGCGCCTAAGCAGGGCAGTCGAGGCGGAGAATCTGGAAGAGCGATTAGTTTCACGAACGTCGAATTTGTCTCTTCCGGTAAACAGCAGTCAAGCCTCGCAGGCAAGTCACTTACCACCTCAGTACCAAGCTTCGTCCTTGAGGGCGTGTCCGATTCAGAATCATCCTCCGCCCAGTTACCAGCGATCGATACCGTGGCAGCCAACAGGTAAAAAATTAACTTACGCTCTCTTGCCAAACGTTTTGTATCGTGCTTTGTTTTTCAACGTTCTCCTCGTTCTCCGCTACGATTTTTTTTGCCGTTACTGTCACAAACTTGGTTTGGATGCAGGGACAGACGCGTGCCCTCGATATAGCCTCCGGGCAGGAAGCGAATCGTCCAATTTGTTGGTGAATTCCGTCGCTTTCAGGTATTAAATAACTGAGTAATGGAGAAAATAGTAATTAATTTCACTGAATTAATTCGATATTTAGTGAGAGTGATGGTGTAGCAGCGGTGCCTTTGCATCATGTCCATAGGATAGATTGCATGTATCACTCTTCAAGCAAGTATTAACGCCGATTAATAATGTATTGCACTAGCTGAAGTTGAATTGAGAAAAGGGAATGTCTAAATATGGAAAGTTTTATCACGCCACTATATATATAATAATGACACCACATACCCCGATTGATTATTGATTTTATTGCTTAAAAGAGAACAGTTTTTTAATATTTTTATAGTAAGGTTGTGTTTATTGTGCAAGAAATTATGTTCTGACTACAGTGGAAAATGGAAAGGACGGTTTAGGCACTCGTGATGCGCTAGTTTACTGCACTGGCGATTCTTGAAGCACTTTCTCGGCAGCTTGACGAAGTTTAGATACCGCTTGGCGAATTTCTTCATCCGTTAACAAGCGGTTGACCGTAATGCGAATACTGGGATCTTTCAAGTACCGGTCGACGGGTAATTGAGCCGCTACCACCACGGCTACGCCTCTTTTACAAGCCTAGGCAACATTGCAAACATCATTATTTAGTAAATTATTAGCTCAATGCTACTTGGGCTAAAAAATACTTCAGTAATTAACAATAGCTTCGCAAGTCAGAAATTCATTGGAAACTTATTAACCAAAGTCACCGGGTAACAAAAAAGTCTTATTAGGTTAGACAACACATTAATTAAAACGTAATAGGAAATGAGAATCTAAGAATCCATTAAAAGATTGATTTTTACAATCAATTAGGGAAATAATTAATTGTTTTTACTTCGTCTGTGATGTTTCTTAATATTTCCTCGTCGTGGGTGCGGCACCCACGGCGGTAATCCGCGCCCAGACGGAGATGTTTCATTGGAGATTCTTCCTCGCTGTCCGTTTGCATGTATGGCGTTAATTGGACGAGGGTTTGGTGTACAAAACGACAACGATCGCGCAACGTGGTAAAAAGGGAAGTACTGCCTTCCTTCTCATCTTGAATGGCTTCGTCTGCTTCCATCAAGTCTAACGAGGCCATGGCGGCGGCGGCCAGCATGGGTGGTAAAGAGGCGGAAAAGCAGTAGCCAAGTCCGGAAAGGCGTTGGTGGTCTACTATATAAGAAGTGCCCACACAAAAACCGCCAATGGAAGAGAGGGCGTTTTCCAAGCTGCCCATAATCAAGTCCACATGATCAGTCTAATTATTTTTTTACAACAAAAAATAAGTTGGTGTTTTTCAATGAGATTCTTTGCGGAGTTTCTTACGGGAATGCCATAATATTCAGTCATACCACGACCACTTTTGCCCATAGTACCAAAAGAGATAGTCTCGTCAATAAAAAGACGGACTTTGTACTTCGTTTTCAATTCCACGTACTCGGGTAAGGGACAAAGGGAGCCTGTATTCAAATATACTCCCTCCACGACTAGGAATTTGCGGGTAACTTTGGCTTTTTTGGGGTTCTAAAGGTGAAGTTTTTAGTACAAAAAAGAATTTATTTTATTCCTTTTTTTACTTTGATTTCTTCGATAGCTTGCTTTTCTAGCAACTGACGCAAATGGTCCACATCATTATGTCGGAAATAGTGGATATCACTCCGGGAAGCATCCAATCCTTTCTGAATAGCAAAGTGAACAGCTTCATCTCTACAGAAATGTAGGTAATAAACATGAGTAATTTATGGGTTTTCTTTGAATCAAAGGTAAATTTTTACGCGAAGATGACGTCACCACGTTTGGCATAGGCGGGAATAGCACTCGCACTAGTGGAAAAGCCGTAGGAGTACAGCACGGCTTCTTGACAGTTCATAAATTTGGCTAATCTTGATTCTAATTCAAGATGAACATCTGAAAAAATGGAAATGACACAATAGAAAATCAATTTAAACCATAAACGAGTCATGCAAAATTCAGTTCTACACATAAAACATGTTAAATTTCTGGCAGAATAAGCGTACCAACTGTGCCGTAGAATCCACGAGGACCACAGGAACCAACTCCATATTTTTTCAAGCATTTGATGGCTGCAATGTCCAACTCTTGTGAATCGGCTAAGCCGAGATAGTTATGAGACGCTAAGTTCAAGCAGTTCCGCCCTTCCAAACTGACGTACTTTCCAATCTATTGTAAACGGAGTGACGAATATGCTGCTGCTTTTAGTGTTTTGCATTAATTAATTAAGTGATTATTCTTACTCGACCATCTACAACTCGAGAACTTAAGGCATGATGTGATTTAGGCGGTATAGGCACCAAAGGTTCTGGTTCCCATGTGGCAATCAAGTCGTTCTTTTCCTAGAAAGATTATGGATTATAGACATAAAAATGAAACAAAGCTTTTTGAATTGTACTTTATCGGTGAGATTGGTGACTTCGGCGGGATTGTAACTTTTCCGGAAAAGAAGCCAAAGCACCCATAACAGAAGCAAACCTTCTAGGATTAAATGGTAAGCTGGAGCCTAAAATAATTAATTCATTTCGAAGTTGCTATAATGTTGAATGGTTTGAAAAATCAAATTAAAGTTTTTACCTGCCAGAAAGCTAAATATAATTCGTACAAATCCCACTGGAGTGCCATACCTTCCTTTGTGCAACGTTAAGACTAAATAAATGGAATGTACTTAGAGAAATTGTGTGCAACTGTGTGAAGTAGAGAAAACTTCCGGGGATTTCAAAGCGTTCCTTTATGAATACGTTACGCCTAGAATGACAAAACTTACGTGGCAAGTATTTCAAAAGACAAATGACGTAAAGCTAAGGGGTTGGAATGATTTATTTCTTTTATATTATGACTCCCGGCTAATGATAAAGTGTAATCCTTATCTAAGCGAGGAGCATCCATGTATAATGGAGCTGACACTACAGGAAAGATTCCAGCTACTTCGAAGCTACCGCCATCCTCTTTTCAGGTCAAGCACTACAGCTATGCTTTTTCACGGTCTGGATTTGTAAAAATGTGTGCAGTAGAAGTAGCTTTTGAAAGTATCACGTTTCAACAAATCAATTCATCATTAGTAATCAGGCCCGTACCCGGGATTTTGGTTCGGGGGGGGGGTAGTATATGATATCGTAATGGAGAAAAAAATCGGGGGGGGGTTTAAACCCCCCTGACCCCCCCCTGGATACGGGCCTGAGTATAATCACTTAAATTGAAAGATATAATTCCTATATGTATTGAATACTCTTTGTTCCAGAGATATGCGACCATGTACCAGCATGTGATCCTTCAGACAGCTATTTTCCTTACTATATTGTTGATCTTTTACTATGCTGAATAATTTTCTCAGGCTTATTTCTATAAATTAAACTTTTAAATATTTTTTCTGTGGGTTCAATCAGGTTTGAATAGCGCGCGCAACTGAAGAGGCCGCAAGAGGCGCTCTAACTGCTTGCGATCTCGCTTCGCCTCAGTCTGTCTCGCGCAGCAGAACGTTCGACATGTATTGAATGGAACTGTTGTCACAATTAACTGTTGAATAGTTTGTTTTTAGGCTAAATTTGTATATCTTACCTATTTATAATTAACATACAATGTTCATGTTTATCCATAATAATTAATTTAGCTTCATTTGTAGAGTTTGGGTGTGTTGAGTTTTGTCTTTTGAGTGCGGTGTTTCGTTTCAAACGGACGGTTTTGTGAAATTTAGGCTATACAAGTCCAAACAAGATGTTCAAGAGTCCGAACAAGAGTTCGTAATTTATATGACTGTTATTGTTGTTTTTTAGGAGAGGCATCCTTAATTCTTGGCGTAGTTTTGCGTTTGCCTGTTATGCAAATGAAGCTGAATGAAATTGAAAACATGGCGTGCCACGTAGGAGAGGTATGTATGGGATTTTGAAATATTGTTTAAAATGTTAATTTAATAGAACTGGATAGATCCATAAAAAATAGGAGGACAGACCTCCTTACATCGCTGCTTGTCTTCCTTTTTATGACGTAATTAACAATGCGGTTTTGTTTGAATCTGTAGGGTTAGCCAATAAAGAGAAATTTCTTCAACTATTGGCTCCAGAAAATGTTGGTTACATTTAGCTCGTCTGCCGAATTATTCTTCTATCTGCGGCCAAGATTTTACCACAATCAAGGTAATAGTTATTAGAGTGTGAACTTTTAACGCTGGAAGTAGTTGTGCCAAATCCGTAGCTGCACCGATTTCTTGGTAATATATGTATCTGACATTTGTTTTATGAATATCAGACCTAATGTATTTACCGTAGTTATTTATAACGCTACCGCCAATATCGCGAATAGTAAGTCCCCCTAAGGGCGATGTTCCAGGATCAGAACGTTAAGAGATCGTTAGACTCTTCGCCCCCCGGCGGAGTATACATAGTTTTCTGTTACGTCTGAGCACGATGGACATAACAACGCATGGTCCCTCGCGAAGAAAAGTATAAAGGTTATATTATAATAAATTATGTTACCGTCATAGACAATGTTCATCCCCCATACCTATTACGTCTGCCCCTACGCGTGGTACGACCTTCCACAGGGCAGTCGCGATAGAACACCTTACAGCGTACCGGAAGACCCACTTGGAGGCGGTTGAGGTACAGGAAGTTTTCGTGTGTCCGTACCACCCGGCACATCACATACGAGCCGAAGATGTTTGCCACTACTTCACACAGAGCTGTGCGTACGCCAAAGCGCGGAAGCACTGTGAAATCGTTAAGGGCTATGGCTACGACCACCTATTTCTGTCCCCGGAACCATTCGAGCTCCAGGAGCCAGTTATCGTACAACTGGAAGATTTCGACAGCCGGGAGCTCCCAAACAGCGGAATACCGTCCCCAGATTTTTTTTATGAGTGAAACAACCGATGGTTGAGAAACCAAAGACTCAAACAGCTACCGTGCCAATATCTACTGCGAATCATCGCCGCCTCCTAATCCCGGATTCCACCCCGGCAAATTCTGTCACAGACACTAGAGTTACCTCTCGAGACCAAATTCATTCGTTCTCCAACTGAACCCCTTTGTGAACTTACAAAACGTTTGTGCGGTCTACGTCGTCCAAGTCCGTCTCTTCAGCAACTCCTCCCCAAGCTTCAGTAGAAGCCGCCACTACCGCTATCGAGACTACGGCATCCGCCCAGAGTCCCCGAGCGATAATCCAGAAGCCGTACTCTTAAGCCGTACATATCTAATACGCAGTCATTTTCCCCAAAAATAGGTATCTTCCAACTCCCAAAAATGGGGTAACCCCAAAATCGGGGGTACCCCTCAAAAAACGGTATTTTCAGACCCCCAAAAAGAGGGGGACCCCCCGAAAACTGGGTGTACACCACCCAAAATTGGTATTTTCAAACCCGCAAAATCGGGGGTATACGCCCGAAAATCGGTAGTTTCAGACCCACAAAATCGGGGGGTATACCCCACAATCGGTATTCAGTAACCGGTAAAAATCGGTAAACAGTATTCTCCGAATTTTCCAAAGTCGTTTTGAAATGGATGGTAAAGCTTGAGCATTAGTAGTCGTGTTCTCCTGTAAGTTCACATTGCTCAAGAAAGAAAGCTCACCTAATTCACGTCTAATTCATCTTTATTTCTTTAGAGTGTCATGTCAGCGTGGTTCACATGGATTCTTGCTTGAAACCAAGACGCGATTGAGCACATTTTCCTGCATTTTTGCCGTCTGGAGTGAGAGCGGGGAGACATTCAAAGCTGTTATACCTTGTAATTGCAACTTTAAAATCTCCGTGGCTCTGGGGGAAATTACCGTTTAAAGTAGTATTTCAATTAGTATTTTAATAGCCCATATACTGTCTGTGTTTTGAATTGTTGTTTCATAGAGGGAAATTGAAATAAGTCCAGACAATTATTCAGTTTTCCTTCCTAGCTTGTTTGTCTAGTCTATCTGTGTTATGCTGGCTAATTTATTTATTAACAGAATGATTTTATTTGAGAGTTCCGTCAGATTTAAATAACGCGCGCTATAGAAAAGACCGCAAGGGGCGCCCCAGCTTGCAGTCTCCATGGTAGTCTCGCATCGCCTCAGTCGCGCTCGCGCAGCTAAATCTGTTGTATGAAAATAATACCCTGTTGCTGTGAAAAACTTTCAGGATAGTTGTGGATAGAAACTTTCAGGACATGATTTATAGCTATGCACAATATTCATTTTGATCCATAAGCATAAATTTTGCTTCGTGTGTGGAATTTGGGTGTTTTGAGTGCGGCGTCTGTTTCATTTCGAACGTTTGGCGTTGTGGACGTTTTATTACGTTTAAAGCAGACGATTTTGTTAAATTTAGGATCAAAAATAAAAATAAATGTCGCTTGGATTGTTCTAAATTTAATTATAATTTTATTTATTAAAGATTTATTATACGTTTAATTTAGAGGAAATTTCCCTTTTTCGATTTTTAGCATTTTCTCGAAGAATATTGGAAATCCAAAATACTGATTTTTTTCCTTGGGATTCTTCTTGAATTTCAATGCTAGAATGAATGGTTTTACAGAAGTTTAAAAAGTTTCTGCTGATTATACTCATTTTTAAGTTCCTGCTGATTATACCCATTTTTTGTTTGTTTGCAGTACATTTCGTAACGTAGATCGTATAAAGAGGGTGGAAGGCGGTGAAAAAGGAAAAGGCTGGCAATTGGGGCTGGCGAAGTTCATACGATGTCTCAATACGAAAAACAAGAAGTGATGTCGACTATATTTCCCCAGGCGCATTTACACTTATTTGTAAGTCTTAAACGTTTTGTTAATTAATTGATTTATTGATTAATTGATTAATTAATTGATTTTATTCGTATGGCCAATTACTGTCATGTTTTAATGCGTTTTCTTTATTTCATTGGCGAAAATCATCGCCCCAGCCTTTTTGTTAACTGCGAAGCTTACTACATGTCAGGTAATTTGCTTCCGTTTTATTCAAATTTGTCGACTCCCATCCGACTTGTCAAACTGGAATCAATCAAAACTTAAATATTATTCAAATAGCTTGCATATTATCGCATTATGTTCATTAAAAGTAGCTACATTGATCATAACATGGTTGTAATATATTGACGCTTACCCATATTCTTATGGGTAAGCGTCAATATATTACAACCTTATTTATACTATGTCAGTAGGTTTCTAACATTTTCCAGTTTATTCGCTCCCATTGGCTACATATTGTCAGTAATTCACTTAACAATTAGCTTGGTGGTCCGCAATGCCTTTTCACAAATTTTTTGAAAATGCCATTTCCTCTAGTCAGACAAAGAATGTGTTTTTTCCTGTTTTTTATTAAAACTTTTCCAGTTCGATTTTGGTCGTTTTCAAATTTCTCTTAATTTCTCAATTCTGGTAACAGACTATACCAACAAAAATACACTCTCCAAGTGTAATTCCGTATATTTGGCTGAAACAGTTGCAGTTGTTTATATCTTCTTATTTTTGTTCGTTGTACTCTAATGTTTTATTCAATTAGGCCATCCGTTGGATAAACTGCGTTGCTACCAAAGGTCATCTTCAATTAAAGCCTTTATGATGCCACATTCCACCCACATCACAAGAAGACGAAGATCCTTGTTAGGTGGATAAGTTATCAAATTCAGCAATTCGTCCTTGGCGTTCACTACGCAAAGTAATATTTTTTTTAACAATTTGAGTGAACAAGATATTTACTTTATTTTCATTCTTACGTGTTCTATACAGGCCTCGTTCTTGGAATCCCTACTGTTCTTTCTGTGCTATTTAATACCAAAAGGGGTTCCATAAGAGGATTATAAGTGCATTAATGACTGTTTCTCCAGCTGCAATACCGAAGATCATCATCATAAACTCTTCACTCAACCCTTGCCCTTGCGCGCCGACTAACCGATTCCGTTGATATTCTTCACGTCGCCTTTGATTTGAGTTCGCCCATTCTTGTGGTGGAACTAGGGAACCCAGAGGGCACAAGGTATGCTAGGAGGTTTGGCTGCAGTAAATAGCGTAAAAATGTCCAGCAATTTAACCTTCTATAGAGCTGAGAAGCTTCCGTTGCTCCATTATTCGTTAGATCTTCCGCTTATTTGGTCTTGAAATGATAGCAACAGAGTTTCTCTGGGGGATTGGAGGCCTGATTTGGATGGGTTATGCAGCCCGATGGAAGTTAGGCAGGCCAGGGTTGAGTTCGACTGGATTAATTGATTGTACACCGTCGCGAAAGTTCTTGCAGAGCTGCCAAAATTATATTCGTAAATCCCTACAGTCATACAGCGTGATAAACGGTAACGCTAACTTTTAACTCTTAATTTGTTTCCTTCTACTAATTTTTTTCCTGGATTTTGTAGATTCAAATCAGCTTGGATTACCCATTATGGATGCAAACTGGGAGCCAAACATACTCATGTGAGCAAGATATCCGCCAATATGTCCTTACGAAACAAACCTCTATTGTAATCTTCAGTATTCCCTCCATATTTGCCAAGCAGCAGCATTTTTTTTCATCCAACGTTGTCAGCGAAAACCTTGGCAGTATTCAATTAAACGAATTTTGTATTGCAGATTTTTGTGTAAGATGTGTGGGGTAGGTTTTATTCAAATATGACTGTAAGGCAAGATTGACACATTGGAAGGGTCCGAGGTTCAGTATTGCAGCTTTGGAGTTCGACTCTCTGTGTTCTGTGTTATTATACATTTTTTGAGAATTGACTAGAATTGTGATGCTTGTTTTCCGATGCTGCTTTCTTGTGAAATTTTTCTTCCCAAACGTTGCTATAGTGTTAAGTTTTCCAATTCTTGTTATTTGACTTTTTTTGTCACAAAAAAATCGATTCTAAAATTATGCAAATGAGATGTTTTGCTTCCTCCCAGAATTCCCTATTTACTTATTGTTGTGCCCAAGCGTTCCCCGTAAAATTTTTGATTTCCAAAATTGCTTTTTTTTGTACGATTTGCAATTTTTAAAATAAAAAGCGAAAATTTTAAACATTTGCGTGATTTTTCAAAAAATCCGCTGAAAGGGGTGGGGCCTACCAAAAAAGGACGAATCCTATTGGTGGATTCGGCCAAAAAGTGGGCGTGTCTCCTTTTCGAGCTGGGAAAGCTTTTTCAGGGCTTTTCTCCATAAGGAATAACGTTGTATCAAGGGGGTCCCCTTGGAAAGTCGAAAAATGAGAGCCTCGCCCCTTCCCCTGCTCGGTTTCCAATTCCCGATATTCGAGCTCATGCTGCCGAAGCAACACAATTTCGAATATAGGAATAGCAACCTCGCCGGGAAGGCATCAGAGAGAGAGGAAGCCATTTTATTTTCGTTTTTTCACGAAATAAAGTGCCTCGACCGGGGATGGAACCTGCGACCTTCCGATCACAAGTCCTGCGTCTTATCCACTCGGTCATACGCCCATATAGAAACGGTGTTGAAACTTCTATAAATCCAACACATGCAGTAAGCTGGTCTACAATGCATGTCGATTGTGTTCCATCTATTGTTCGATTTCTAAAAATTTAAACTCCTTCTAAAAGGTACCTTCAAAAATCGTCAAAAATTGAAAGCCTCGCCCCTACCCCTGTTCCCAACTCCCCTGCTCGGTGTCCTATCCCCGATATTCGAGTTCGTCATGCCGAAGCTTCACAATACCGAATATGGGTATAAGAACCTTGCCGGGAATGCATAAGGTACAGAAAAAGGTAGCCATTTAATATTTAGTTTTTTTACTAAATATATTGCCTCGACCGTGTTTCGAACCTACGACCTTCCGTTCACCAAACTTGGGTGTTATCCACTCGGTCATACCGTTATATTTATTTAGCGTTGAAACTTCTATAAATACAAATATGAACTGAGTCACGAGTCAAAATCATTCAAAATATTAAGATGCCATTTATTTGCTTTTAACCACCTTTATTTCAAGCTCATACATACAGTACAAATACAAACACAAATTTTGCAATGACAACCTATGGTTATTGAAGCCAACTTCAATAAGGGGCGGGTCGGTGTGCTGGTAGATAATGAACAGTGAAGATGCCTGCTTCTGGGAAATCCACGAAAATCTTTAAACTTTCGCATTTTCACACTCCAATATAATTTCAAAAGCCTGAGTTAACAAAAAATTGAAAGACCAACTTAAATACATATTAATTCTTATAAACTATTAGCGGTACGCTATTTGTTTCAAAAGCGTTCCTGGTGGTTGTTTTATGAACCAAACTTCTTCAAAAATTCACTTTCCGTCGTACGAAAACGCGAAAACAAAAAAATGTCTCTTGATTTCAAAGAAGAGACAGAAGTTAAAGCATTTTTAGAAAACCTGGGCATTGAGTATCGCTTTGGCTGCTATAAAGAGAAAAAACCCGAAGGTAGCTAAACACATCAAACAGTTAATAAAAGTAAATAAAACACTCATGTTTACTTACTTAATTCATTCAGTTTGTCATTTACTGGGCGACTTCCTGGAAAGCGTTAACAAAGACTTCGAAAAAGCTTGTCGGCTCTACAGGACCACTTGCGATGACTACAACTTTTCCAGAAGCTGTCACAAATTCGCCACTTATGCTTTCCTTGGCAGGGGAACCAAGAATGAAAATCCTTCTCTAGCACTCGATTATTTCAAAAAGGGCTGTACACTTGGCGATGCCGATTCCTGTCTACAAGCAGGGCTGATGAATGTCATGACCGTCAAAAACTTACCCAAAGAAAAAGACCACATAGAAGGCTTAAAATATCTAGAAAAGTCTTGTGAGAAGAATAACGCTGTCGCTTGCTTCTACATCAGCGGTCTTTTCCTCAGTGGAGTACCCAACGCCATAGAAAAGGATTCAGTTAAAGCTTTCCGGTACTCTAGCAAAAGTTGCGATTTAGGGAACATGTACGCTTGTGCCAACCTTAGTCAAATGTACCGAAACGGCGATGGGACGGAAAAGAACCTCGATTTGGCAGACAAGTACAAAACAATTGCCTCCGATTTGCAGGAGCAACTCAAGGCCCAGCGCACTATTCAGTTCCAACAAGGAAATCGTTAGTATTGTTGCTTTGCATTCGAACAAGATCTAGTGAAATTTGTACATTCATCAACTGAAATAGTTAAAAACACGTTGTCGTGCTCTTGGCTTATCTATAACATTCTTTTTTATTACTTCTGGGGTACCACAGAGACGGATAATCTCGAAGGAAAATTCGTTAAACACTCAACGGTGCTGCACATAAAATAAAACAAGATGCCATTCAATTCTGGCTACATAACGGCTGGCAAAAAAGCTCCACGCCATCGAGACACTGGAATAATACAGCGAAGAATTCTTGTCGTTTTACTTTTTTTCTCTCCTGTAGCTTTTTGTTAGCGTAAGTTTAACAACGACTAAAAAATGAAGACGAGCTTCGCTTTTATACAGGACTTTTTTTTACGCAAACAAGTTTTGTTGAGATGCATCGTTCTCAAATTCACTCCAAGCGTCGTTCAATTCCATGAAGACGAGTTTTGAAAGATTTTCATTCACCGTCCCAGTTTGCTAAATGGCAAAAAACATGATCAACTTAGTCTACTCTTTCATTAGCTTAATGAAACAGTGAAAAAATCCTTACTTTATCAGGGTGGACTACCAGACACGCTTTTCTATACATTTTCTTCACATCGGCATGGGAAACTAGCTGGTGCATTCCACATTCCTGCCATTTCGTGCCTTCCCACAAAACCGTGTGCAATGAACACAACAACGCGCGAATATTACGCGTCTTACCATTCACCCACTCGTAAACCTTTCAAAAGCAGACATTAACCCACTTCTTTTCCTTCTAAACTGAAAGTCAAATACGTGAAACTTATCAGGGTCCATATCTTTAGCAATATCTTCCTTCCTCATCGCGTTAATCGAACGCGGTCCTGCTTCTCGTTTAGGGTTAAAATCGAATCCCTTGCCCAACAAATCGCCAAAGAAATCTCCCGTCACTTTTGGTTTAGGTAATCCTCCCTTTCCTTAATCCACAAACACAAACATCAGACTTTACCTTCATAAGGAAGCATGTTTACCTGTATCTCCCCTACCAAACACGCTTTCGAAATGGGTACGAGAGTAATCAGCATGGATATCTACAGGTGATTTGACCGGAGTACGAATAGGTACCGCCCCTATTCCAGTTCCTGCCAAATTGCTCGCAGATGGTGGGACTTGCCAGTTCGTTGGTCTGTGAAGTGGCGACGTTGAAGCTGAAGAAGGACTTGGCAGACGAGCAGATACATTAACGGAGGGTCTCACAGCATTTGGAGCAGGATTTATGCCAGTCCAGCCTATTCAAAATACGAATCGAATGAATTATCACAAACGTTCATAAGAAAGTCAAACCCAAGTCGCTTTACCCAAGTCTGCTAGCGGATCCTTAGCCAAATTGGCTTCCAAATTAGGACTAGAAGCATTCCGGGGCAAGTTTAGATTCAATCGAGGAGGCATATTGCCCAATAAATTGGGAATGGGTGACGGAGCTGTACCCAGATTGGGTTTTATGACTGAATCCCATCCTCCTAACAGATTGGGCTCTTCATTGACATTCACGTTGACCGGCGCTGTCTGACCAAAGGGATCAAATAAATTCGGACTATTTCCTATACCAGCAGGAGGAGGACGAGCAGGCGCAGCGGGAGCCGAGCTGAAGCTGAACGGATCAAACGCGCCAAAGGGATTACTAGTGCCTGAAGAAGTCGCTGGGGCAGATAAACCAGCGCCGCCTAGTAGATCAGCAGTACTGTTGTCACTAAAACTCAGGATACCCATATTAGGCGTATCTTCTGACTTGAGATCAGCAGCAGTGGACATTGTGCTACTCAGATTCAATAAATCCACGATTTCTTCGGGGTGATTGGCAGTAACTAAAGGCTCCACCTCCTTGGGAAATCCAAATATTTTTTTTAAATAAAAGTTTCCGAATTTAAATGCACCGTTAATTACTTTAGGTCGCGAAGGGACTGGGGGAGGAGGTCGCATGGGTACACGAGCTGGAGTAGGTTTGTTTTCTGGCTGAGACTGACGTCCTGGAAGAGGATAGAAAAAAACTGTTGAATTTTTTTCTTATTTATTTTTTTTATTTTTTTACCAAATAATTCGAAAGTCTCTTCCATTTCACCACGGGATGAGAATAAGTACTTGGCATGCCTGATCTGCGATCGCCCATCATTCCAGGGCGCTGGTAATGGACTCATATGATCGGAATCTGCGACCTGAATATTTAGGAAAACCGTGAAACTGCGACTGTATAGGTCAGGTTCTCCCAGCTCGTCCAGATCTTGCCTAAATCGAAGAAACATACGGATAGATAGCTTTAGAAAGATAACGCACGGTAAAACTTACGTTGTTAGTTTTAGACAGGTTTCACCGGGGTTAATGTAGCCAGTATAGAACTGGAGTTGACAGATTTTGATGCCAGTAGGTCTCCCTTGGACCACGCCTCCTAACGTGTTCCGAGCATGATTTACGACAATTGTCACATCGCCAAGTACATGTAGATTTAAGGGCAGGACAAACTAAAACAATAGAAAATTTAAATAATTTTTTCTATAAACTTTACTTCCATTCTACCTTGCCATCAGCTAAGTTATATACGTGCATGCGCTCGTAATCCTGCAGAGAGCTGAAGACCTTTTCTTCGTTCTGGTAAACTTCCAAGAAGGGGCGACAGCCATCCCTGCAATCCAGAACGTCAACATACAACTCATTTTCCTCATTTTCGTTAACGCCACTGTGAACTGCGAGTAGTTGATCATTCTTGTCGAAAGATGGCACTGATGACATACCCGTATATCATGAGAATTATGCAACTTGTAACAAGACTTAAAAGACCTAGCCTAACCTAAGCTAACCAAACGCATTTCCAATCCAACTACCAATTTGCAACTCGAATGACACCGGTTTGTCATTGTTTTTTCGGAAAACGTTTTGCAACAATATGACACACATAGTGTCCTTTTTATCTCCAGGTTCTGAAACCGGAGAACCTGTTGTGATATAGGGGTATGACATCAGTGCCATCTTTGACAAAAATGATCAGTTACTTGCAGTTCACCATGGCCTTAATAAATCAGAATTTTTTTTGGTGGATTATGTACCTTAATTTGGTAAACAATGGAACGGGCTGTACGGTCACTGCTGATAAGGTAATAGAGCGGTTATGCGGAAGAAATGGAGGTTCACGGACCAAATCAGCAAAGTAATTCAAATATCTGTCAAGCAAAAACAGTATCTACTGCAATGATGTACTATTTATCAAAAATTAGAAAAGTTTCATTTACCGAAGTTGAGACGGGTTGAACATTGGAGGACAGCGTTTAACTGCAAAAAGCTGCGCACCTTCTTCTAGTGTATGGAAGAGCCGACTATACAGAAAGAGTGCCACCACTACACAAGCCGAAGATGCTTTCCCATCCTAAGAAAATAAGAAAAACTCAAATAATAGAAGAAAAGAAAATAACGCAAATTTACTAAACAGCTAGTACTAACCATGCAATGGATGACACAGATGTTCCGTTCATCTCGCTCCAAATACTGCACTAGACTGCGACACAAAGCAATAAGCGTCTTAAGGGGCGGAGCTTTACGTGCTGGCCAACCACAATCAGTTACACGAGCTTGTGGGAAACGCGTGGGCGGGTAACTCCTCCCAGACACGTTGTAAATGGCATAGTGTCCCGCATGGCGGACATCCAAAGCTCCTCGCACATCTTCCACATGCGTTCGATAAGTTGATTCTAAGCCTTCGGCTGGAAATGACGTCACCAAAATACGAGAAGTTAAGTAAGACAAATCCAATTCATTGCGCCCAATTGACCTGTCGAAAACAGTTTTACATTATAAAAGAGTTGCTTATTTGTGTCCGATTCTGTGCAGGAACTTACTGTTGAACGCTCTGCATCACTTTGGAAGAGGTATCCTTCAAGTTCTTCAGAAATGAGCCCGCTCCGCCTTTAAGCGACGAAAACAAACCTGCGTTAGGTGGTGTGTTTTGCATGGTTTGCAGAGGCGGGGTTGTCATCACAGGTGGAGTTCGCCTGGGTGGCTGTGGCGAAGGAGGAAGCGGTCTTGAAGGTGGTTCAGCTGGCCTTGGTGGAACTAAGATGAAATTAATAGAAATTAATTATTTACTAAATCGGATATAAAATACAACAATAAAAAATACTTAAATAAATAATAAAATAATAATAACAATAATAAGTAATAAAAATAATGAATCATTAAGTAAGAAAAGTACTTAGAAGTAACAAGAAAAACTACAAACGTAACTACTGACCTGTCACTGGGTTGGGGGAAACTTCTGCACGGACTTCTAGAGGAACAGTAGCTTTAAGATTATAGCCTTTGGTTTCCGCAATGGCCGCCAAACCCTCCAGAACTTGGCTGACAGTGAGTCGTTCATTAGGCTCTACTTTCAGCAGTCCTCCTACGAAGATATTTAGGAAATACATCAAATATATCACGCTTAACTTAAAATCGGCTTACGTATGAGGCTATGGAATGCATCGTAGCGGCCACCGGCCTGCAAAGCATAGTTGCCATTCAGGATAGCGAGTTTGGCAGCATCTTGGAATGGATGAGCATGGCAACAGAGGAAGTAGAGAACGCAGCCTAAGGCCCAGAGATCAGCAGGAGCTCCAATAGGACGATTATCCCACGTATCTAACATTTCAGGAGCCCGGTAAATGGGCGTTGTATGCTTTGCCATGTCTTCTTCCAGTAAACCACGCTGAGCAGCACTCCAAGTAGGTCCAGGCTGATAGTGCTGCACGGTAGCACTTCCAAAATCGCATAGCTTCACTCTACCGTCCACAGTCAACAAGACATTCTCCAGCTAAAACGAACAAGAACCAAAATTAGCTCAAAATTAAAAGCTTTTAGGGGTAAGAATTTGTAATTTACTTTTAAGTCACGATGAATAATGGGGGGATTGAGGCTGTGCATGGCTTGAACAGCTTTACAAAGTTGCCAAAATACTGAGCAAACTAAATCAGGAGACAATGGACCTCCTTTGACGTTAAGAGCGTCAATCAATCCTCCCCCTAAAATGACTAAAATTTAGCCTTTGGCTCAATTTAGAGTGTTAAGTTGCTTAGGAACCTGAACAAAGCTCGGTGACGAGAAAGTATTCCTTGTTGCCAGACGTCCCTCGTTCAACAGCTGTGGCAGCGATAAACTGAATAATATGGGGATGGTTGGCCAGCGTTTTCTGTGAAACAAACCATAAGACCCAAATCAACCCAAAAACCTAGAGACTTGTACCAGAAAACTGATTTCCTGCATAACAGTTTTGCTTGTTTCGGCATCGGATGCAATGAGACGCTTTAAAGCATATTCCTGACCAGACTGAATATCCTGGGCAACAAACACAAATGCAAATCCACCTATAAAAGTGAAAAAGATTATGTGAATAACTATTTTTCAATAAAATTGATTATAAAGATCAAGGGAATACACAATTGTAAACTACCTTCAGCCAACAATTTCTTCACTTTCAGCTGCATACGATCCACTTCAATAACTTGTCCCACTAATGGATTCTCAGAACCCAAACCCAAAGTAATGCCAGCGCTTCCATTAAATCCTGCACTATACGAGCTGATCAAACCAGCAGCCGACTTGATAAAGTCCGACATTATACTCCAATCCTAAGTTTATGATTATTACGACTTTACTTAAAGACCTTTATCAGAAATCACTTTTTGTTAGGCCGGATTCGTTCGAAACGTCAATATAGCAGTCGCGAAAAGGAAAACGCGAAATAACCGAATGAAAATGTAGACCAGACAAGAAATTCACATATCTACACTATAGTCTGAAACCAACAATGAAAATGAATTAAGTTTAAGAGTTGGTAACAGCTAGGCCGTAGGCACTAATACTAGAAATACGGCCATACGTTAACTATAACTATTAATAGTATAATACTTATTTACAACTTGCCAACATAACGACTGGCAAAACTGTCATGCCAAACTAATCAGCAGCGCATGCTTAGTACATGGCGCTGCCGCTACGCGGTGCTGATGTGGGAAAACACGCCCCCCGCCCCCACGGAAAATTGCCGAAAAAAGTCCAATTAAGCTGCAACTAAACGATAAAATATCGCAATTAGCGAAAGCAAGATAATAATTTCAGTTTTTCATTTGTTGGAACACAGTGACAATAATGAATATCCGAAGAAGCATGAATATCACCAACCGAAGGAAAACTGTGATGGGAAAGCGCCGCAGGGCTGAAGAATCCTTATGCATATTAACCGAGTAAGAAACTATTTAGCCGAATACGCTCCACCCGAATCTCGCCAATTTTCGCCAAAGATCACGAGTAAAATACACTCGTGGCGCTTATTCTAGGAGTGGGGAAATCAATCCTGAGAAAGCTAACTCGTTTCAAGAAAGCACTCCGGTCTACGGAGACAGGTTATAGTTGCCGCCAGTGGAGTATTGCCCGGCGGAAAAACTGAGCCTGACAGCCTGTACTCTTGACTGTCTCTGACTGACTGTCTCTTGACTTGCCTGTACTCTGACAGCCGGCTCATTACTACATTTTCTATTTTAAAAAGGAACGAAATAAAACAAAAATTATGCTGAAAAGCGAAGGGGCAGAGCAACGCAAAGCTCAAGTCGTCGTTGAATGCAGTCTTCGCGTTCGAAATAAAACGGCAACTCCGAACTACGCGGCAAGTCAAGGCAAATAAAACGACACTAGGTGGCCGTCTTGGAAAGTTTGGGAAAGACGGAAAGACAGCCTTGACTTGTGGACTATGTCAAGTAAAACACAGCTATTATTTCTAGGAAGCTTGGGAAATGATACAGTGGCTCACGGGCTACGAGGAATATAATCAATAGATGTCGGTGAAGTTTCCGAGGTCCGTCTCCCACGGATGGCGCGACGTTCTAGACGGGAACATTGACAAGTAACATGTTCTGTGCGGTAATAACACAAGTTTTCGCGTCTGGCACCGTCACCGCGAAATGATTGCAAGGAATCTCGTTGTTCCAAGGCAATAAATGAAGGAAACAGATAGGCTAATAGTTGCAGTCTTTCTTGTAGTCGTTCACGGCGGGTAGATAACCGCAAAGCATGGTAATAAGACGTACACGGACTGGTCCAGAAGTCAATTGGCGATCTACATTAGAAGACGAAACAATATATCATTAAAAATTAAGGCATACATCTTTACTGGCAACAATCGAAAGTAATTGCACGAATCTTACACAACGCTTAAGAAAAGATACGCAAAGGCCGTTTCCTTGGTGACTTCCATTTGTAACCTTGAGACCTGCAAAAGTCGCAGTAACGAATCACAATAATGGAATCACTTCAACTTCGACCCAACTCTTTATACCCCTGGATTCATGACCTTAGAATTTTTGCTTTCTCACCAGTTCCGAAGAAAAGTTGGACTAACGATTTGTACAGGATACGAGCTTAACTTTCTCTTCAGAAATTGAATTTCCCATTCAGGTTCGAAAATTCAGAAATCTTCGAGGTGAAGATTAGAAGTCAATGTGAAGATTAGAAAGGAATCCCTGTTGACAATCACACTTTCTTGATAGATTATTATATAACACATGTAGACGCTTAAACCAACCTTAAATCGCGACGATAAATCTTATTGGCCATTTCTGTTGATTTCCTGTGCTTTCAGAAAGTAGGTTCTCCTCGTCAAAGTCGAACTTTTTTCTTTCATTTGCTTTTTTCAAACTTCAGGAATGATGGTCCTGTCCACCATGCATGTTTATCATTGCTTTCGGGAAAGTTCCTTTGTCTTTTATCTTCGTGTATAGTCTGGGGTCTGCGTTCTAAGGCTTGCATGCTTGAGTTTATGTCGGGTTGTGTCTTTTCCTTGCGTTCTCCCTCCTTCTCTTTATATTGTACTGGCAGTAGCCTGGGTCCTACATATGATCGAGCACTTGGACCATTAGGTCGCAGTCGGTCCCCACTGCTCGAACACGATATAATCCCAACCAACTTCGTTTCTCCCAATTTGTAACTCCATACGCTAAAAAACACGTGTTCGCGTAAAAAGTGGCAATGTTTTCTCCTCAAATCATATAACGACACCAATAGTGTTATGAGAAAGTGCGGAAAATAAACGCTTCTTAACAAGTCCATTTGAAGTTGTCTTCAGTGTGCATTTTGGAAAGGTCAAACGTGGTACGTTCGCCTAAAAGTTTCAATAATTAACGATATCGATTCCCAATAACCCGAAAGAGATACACAGAGGGATACCTGCAGACCGCACCAGCTTTCGTTTTTCCCATACATAATTTGTGTTTACCGTCCCACTGGTCCCATTGGATCCATTGGCAGAAATCATGGCTGACGTCGCAGAAGAAAATCTTGGCGAACACGTCTCATTAGAACCTAATGAGTCAACACCTCTTCCGTCTCAAGGTAATTTTACTCCAAAAAATGTGTACAGTTAATTTGCTATGAGATTAAGCTCACAACCAACAACCCGAATTTCCAAAGTCGTTACTTAAATTTTCAAAGTCTTAAGCCTTCTAGCCCTAGGCAATTTACTGTCTCTATCCGCAATTAAAAATGATTTCTTTTCTTTTTGGCTGAAGCAAAGGGAGAGATTTCAACAAGTGGACGTTTCCTCATTCCCCAAACTTTTACGCTCTTTTAGCCTTCTCTCGCTAAATATACACCTGACGTCATAGCTAACCTGTTATAGGGGCTCCAAATCTCACACAATTGCTTCTATTCACTTTTCACACCCTTATCCCCATTTCACGGATATAGCAGGAAATTCCAAAGTAGAAACGGAATTTTCTCAAATAACTTGAGAATACAATATCATATCAGCAGTTTTTACCCTCGCCTGTGTTAGATTTCAGAGCTTTGTAAACAAAAAGCAAGAGCGGGGTCTTTGTTATTCCAAAATACTAAAGAAAACATTGTCGGGATAAGAAAAGACCGCATTGCTAAGAGTCGTGTGAGTGGGGGGACTGGACTGATATCCATGAATCATGCCGGCTCATTACTATATATAAATGAAAAGGTACATGCAACAATAGTAGTATAGGACTCTTGTTTCCTTCTGTTTTTCGGTTTTGGGTTTATTTCCGCACCTTTCACTTATTATTTCGGGTTTCGGGATCAATTTCATACGCTTTAGCCCTTTTCGTACATTAGGTCCAGGTACAATGCTCCCGGCTATAAACTGCCCAGGTGACTCATGGAACTCGCTAGTATGCAAAGTAATAGCACACCTAGCCGGCAAACGGCAGAAATATATTCCCAAACGCTATCCCTAATACACGGAGTTGGATATATTCTTTCCCCCAAAACGTTCGCCTTAATATGGTCAAGCAAGAATTCCCAGTTAAGTTTATATTTTGCTCTTAAAATAGCTTTTGAGTTAGTGCCGAAAAAGGTATTGTTAGTTCATAAGCGGCAGAAATATGAACAAAAACAAAGTTAAAACGTGCATGGAGCCAAAACTAAACGAATCAATAAAATTCCACGCCTGCGCTTTGTAGAAGGACCGCAATAATGCTAAAACGGGGTCATCTCTAACAAAAGTCACCCAGGATTGCGTAACAATAGAGATTCTTCCCTTTCTCCAATCTCGGTTGTGAGCGGTACGCATGAATAGCGTGAATAGGAATAGTGCACGATTTAGGTAGAGGGATAATGGTCGAGATTTTCCTGTATATAGGCGCAAGAATGTGGGCTAATGTTTAATAGAATTTAATGCCTCGGTGGCGTGTTTAATATATGAAGACAAGATCTTTAAGCTCGCAATGGATGCGGAGTAAAGTAGGAGTACCAACCGGCGCCAGGTCCGCCCCTGACATGCTATGGATATATCCAACTCGGCCTGTGTTAAACTAGAACACAAAAACATGTCGCTCGGTCGGAAAAGACACCATTGTCAAGCTGTGATTGAGACCAAAAGAGGCGTGCCAACACGATCAGCACACTTGTCTAACTTCGCCAATAAAGGAGCGCAAGAAACTGTTATGGCTGTCACAGGAAGTTGCCTATATTTCTCTCAGTAGAAATCTGGGTAAAAACACGGCCGGAATTTCGTGTTTCCTTTTTATACAAGATTTACTTCTGCCAGCAAGCTTCGCTAAGGGGAATTTATACGTCATAAAAGGAAATATTACCGAGGATAAAATAATTTCAAGGGAAAGGCTCTTTTAATAATTTGCTTGGATCGTTTTATTACTTGGGAACTTATTTCTTAATTCTAACTATTTCTAACACTCCAAAAAAGTGAGTAACAATAAAATGGGGAAAATTGAATGAATATTCCATTTTGTGTGCCCTAAGATACGTAAGAGCATATTGATATTACCGCCAAATTGCTTCGTTAAAACGAAATCTTGCGTTATATTGCCCCGCAGTGCATGTGTGCGAGGGGAGGGGGTGTTATAGGAATGCGAGACATCGCGGATAATTCGCAGCGATCCACTTGCGTGCAAGCTGGAATGGAATCTCATTTCCCGAACTACGGGAGCCAATTGCTTCTACATTCAGTTTATTAGTACTACTCATTACTAGAGAACCACGACAACGGTGTGATTTATAGCTCAAGATCAAGAAAGACTCTCCACACTTTCGTGCTTTTCCTTCAGAACCTAATAACACGCTAAGTACTTCGCAAAGATCAAATTACTGTTCTATGAAGACGTTGAAATAACGTTTTGTAAACGAACAAATGATTTGGAGGATTGGCAAGGTTTTTGCAAGGATTTGGAGGAACACTGATTTAGAGGATTGGTAAGATTTTACGAATCCTATTTTTTTTTTTTTTTTTTACATAAAGGTCCTGTTTAGCACAAAACATTTCAAAAGAGAGAAAAAGTGATATTGCACTTGGAAATTTTATGGAATTTGCTCAGACTTATCGATCCCCTAATGTTGGGGTTGGGTGGGGAAGAGCTTTCTAGAACTCCTACTTCACCCCATAGAATAGGAGGAGCTTAAGTGGGCGTGGCCCCTTTTGCGTCCAACTTCTGCACAGTGCTGCCCTTGCTGCTTGTTGGCCGTGTCCCCGGGAAAAACAGTCCCAGCTTAGTCCAACTCGTACGTTTCTATAGTAAAGAAGGGTCGAAAAAAATCGAATTAGCAAAACTCTGTGATTCTTTAGTCGTTCAAAGTAAACACTTCAGTACCAAAAGTTTTACCCAGTCGCAAACCAAAATAGTAACGGCAACCAGGAAAATTAAAGTTCAAAAGAAATGGAGCAAAATACTCTCAATCCGGGAGACGCGGGGCAATCAGTGAATCCAATGAATTCATTGCCTGATTCGCTTTGTGACAACAACGATTCTCCCCTGAACCGATCCCGTGCTTCCAACAGCCCCGCCCACCAAGCCCATCCGCGTTCGCGAAATAATTCGGCGAAACGCGAAGAAGCGGCCAATCTGCAAGACATGGTCCAGATTTTGAAAGAAATCGTCTTCCAACCTTCCCAAGTCCTCCTTGAACCCAAGATCACCCCCCGGCCCCCTTTGCACGCAGGTTAGAATTTTGCGAACTTTCTTTTAGCACGGTCTACAGACAACCCATGAGCCAGACTTTGCCAATTTGCTCTAAAAAATAAAAGAAAAAAGAAAATTACGTTCCGCTAGTCATCCGGCGGATGTAATGGGTGTCTTGGCATCGTCTGCCAGATCAATAACTCACAAAGCGACAGAAAAAGTGGTCCGCACTCCATTTTCATTGCCCAGGTTCTTAAAGAATGTCCTGTTTTGTCCCCTTTTCTTTCTAGAAGGTGATCACGATAGCGGCGTTGACGAAACTACGCAAGATAAGGTAATTTGCACTCAAGAAATGAAAAACTCAAAACAAAGAATGGATCTCTGGCAGAAATTTAGCTTCAAAACTGAAAAACTCAAGCTTTTATAGCCAAATCAACTCAGAAGAGTTGAATTGAATAAAGAAAATATTTCCTATGTACAAAAGAAATCCTTCTCCTCAAGAAATATTTCTGCCTGAGAAATGTACACTTCTGAACAGACAGTTTGGCATTACATTCTGTCACGGAAATTATCTTCTCCAGAAATGGATTCTCGAAGGAAGTCTATTCTGCTGGAAAACCTATTTCCATTAAAGATTGCTTAGGCGAAGAAATAAATTTCTATGAAAAAGCTATATGTACTTACAAACGACGGGGCTTCTAGTTAAGGAAACTCGTTAATAAATCTGTATTAAATTAGGAGCTGAATGATGGGTCCGCATCGCCGTCCAAGTCGCCTTCTCGGAGTATGAAGTCCAACAAGAACAAAACTCCGACTACTCCTGGTTCTCCATCCAAATCTACTATGGGGGGACAGAGTAAGTTATTTTCTTCCAAGTCTTCGCCGAGCAGCTCGTGGAACAGTGGCCAAAGCTCGCCCAACAAGAAAAGTAAGCAGTTCGCCCAACAAGAGTTGGCGAATTTGCACTTTGTTTCTGTCTTTTCTAGTTCTTATTACATCACTGTTTATTACTGCAAGACGCACTTCCGGAGCTCAATATAGCTTCCCGCATGACACTTGAAGAGTCTCCGGATAGATCCAGTCCGTTCTTACAACGGAATTAAGAAAAAGCAAGCCTTCCAAAGGCTTCCAAATCCCAACTGCCCGCTATAGAAATTATAGTATTAACTAACACACTTCTATCTATTTCTGTCCATAGAGGTCTCAATGAATAAAATCCAAGTGGGGAATGCTCCTTCGCCAAACTTGAAGGGAGTTCGGTCAAAAATCGGGTCGTTGGATAACTCGAGCTACAAACCTGGCGGCGGAAATGTGAAGATTGAGAGCAAGAAAATGCAGTTTGAAGTCAAGCCCCGGGTTGGCGCGCGTAATGATACCTATCAACCGGCCAAAGGCGAGAAGAAAGTAATACAAAACATGTTCCGATCTGTAAAATTCAATCTGACTCCAACATATTTCTACTTGTACTGTTGATATTGGTTCTGCCAATCTAGATCACCACTCAAAAGTTGAATTGGCAAGCGAAATCCAAAATTGGATCCATGGAGAACGCGGCCCACAAACCAGGCGGGGGCAATAAGAAGATCGAGACGCAGAAATTGGACTTTAAAGATAAAGCTAAACCTAAAGTCGGCTCTACTGCGAACGCGAAGCACGTGCCAGGAGGTGGGGATGTGAAGGTAAGTTTTTCCCAAGAGTTTTCTTGTTTCATTAACAGCTTGCTTGCCTGCTTGGGAATTTGACTAGCGTGAATCGTGCGAAAGTAACATTACTGCCTGCATGTGCATGTTGGCTTCGCACCGTCGCAGGAATGCACCAGAAATAACTAATACGCGTGCTGCTTAAATAACAAAGAACATGTCATGAAACCGCCTCTGCTTGTACCAGAACTATCAGAACGATCATTTGTGACCTAAAAACGGAAACCCCCCTTCTCTCCTAAACTAATGGATCCATCTTAATGGGCAAATGTCAAAAGCGTATGACCTATATTTATGTGACATTCTTCCTAACATTGGAGAAAACCGGGGGATTTAGATTAACAACGGGATGAATTAATCGCATTGTTTTTCTTGGCCAAGGACAGCATGGGTTGATGGATTCTATCTAATTTTATAGTTGTTTCAGCGAAAAAAAGGATATTCAAGTTCTTTCTCCTTGCGCCCGTCTAATTGTCCCATTCCAGGCCCAGAAACTTCTAAGGAATTTCTTGTTATAAATCCCACCTCAGGTCGATTCCTTCCACGTGGATTTTAAAGACAAAGCCCAGAGTAAAATAGGATCTTTGGAGAACGCTCAACACCTGCCTGGCGGAGGCGACAAAAAGATATTCAATGACAAAGCCTACTTACGTCAAATTAACGAAGGCAGGAACACCCCATTGTCCATGGTCACCTCCTTGTGTTCCGAAGGTCGGGTTTCGGGAGCTCAGGTAACACAAAAACCACCCCTAGTTAATAACCCAAACACCATCCGCCCCCAAAAACATCTAATCGCAAGCAATGAAGTTCAGCAATTGAAAATCATGACAAAAACACTGAAAACTGTCGGTGGGCGCGTGTTTGAACGCCAACGGTCAATCAAGGTAGCGCGCAACGTCTAGCGGCACGCTAAAGCGGGACATTTGAATTCGTCTAGCGGCACGCTAAAGCGGGGCATTTGAATTCGGAATGTCATGAAGTAAGCTTGGCGCGAGATTCAAATTTCAAGTTCGCAGATTCACTTCTAACTTAAAAATAACGGGTTTAAAACCTTTTAAATGTGTAAATATCCTTGTAAAAGGCGTAAAAAGAAAGTAAGCACAATTCACAACGCTCATTACTCACGCCATTCACTACACCACGCCCACTCGCGTTTTGATGTTTTTTCTAATATGTACTCAAAGAAACGAAAGTTCACATGGTTTGTAATGCGTGTGAGTTTCTTTTTGTGCTCACGTGTGATGTTATGTGTTTTCTCACAGAGCCCTGCTCCACACACACCACAACCCCTGGCCGAAGAAACAGACCAAGGAGGAGGTAACCAGCCATGAACTTCGCGGGAAAAAAAACATACAAGAATATTTTAGAATAACAAGGCCCAGGCACTGAAACCTCATTTTTTTTCAAACTTTTTGATAAAAAGGCTACGATTTTGATTCAAATTTTTTTTATAAATAATTCTTAGAGGCTGGGAAACTTGCGCTTCCAAAACAGTTTTCCTTCTTAGTGCTATATAAGGAAAAAATCTTCCATAAAATTAAAAAGCCATCACAGTGCAAAAGAAAAACTGTCCCTTATCGTTATCAAACCAAAAATTCTCTAATGCTGCCCAGACAGAACATACTAAGCTGTTAGAGTTATGTTTAAGTTTAATGTAAGAAAGCACCAATTAACCGAAATCGTCCACGTTCGATTCTTTCCACTTTTTAAATTTCAATATATATATTTATGCGTGTTTTCCATATGCAGCTGATACGCCTGGCCATGCAAATTACTTTCACCCCCTTGATTTGAACTCAATTAAGTTAATATTCCCTCCCAAACTTGGTTGTTCCTTTTCTTGAAACTTTTTTTAAGACAGCTTATTATTGCTATGGCCCTTTTTGCAGCTCACACCAAGACCGTAGCGATACACTTTCGGATTCAATTTGACAGTTTTGTAAATACATCGTTTTTGAGTGTCCCACGCCAGTTTGTATATGTGCCAGTACCGTCCGCAAAAGGAGTTTTCTAGCCACTTTCTTTTCGAAAACTTTTACCTATTTCTTATTGCTTCCAGACGCCTGGTAGCGAGAAAGCTCCAGGTTTTAGTCCGGAACCGGATCCGGAGCCAGAATCGGCTCCAGAACTCGATAACGATCAGGAAGAGGCAGCAGAAATGGTTGGAGAAGAAGTGGAAGAGCCCGAGGCGATGTCTGCACTCGTCAACGAGTCTGAAACAGTCCCGCTAGATGGCAATGATGACGCAGAACCTGACAATGAAGAAGCGCCACATGAGCCAGGACATGAAGATCCAGCGCTGGACTTGGAAGATCCTGAAGAATCCCAGATCGACTTTCCTGACGAGCCTCAAGAGGTAATGGAACCAATCATAGAAGCTACGATTGTTCCTGAAAAGGCAGATGAATACGAAGAAGACGAACACCATGCAGTTGTTGATGTCGAAGACTCGAACGAAGCTAAGATTGTAGTTAAGGAAGATCCTGCCGGTACTGCCCCTAACGAGGAAGACAAAAATGAAGCAGCAGAAGAGGAAGATAAAACTGACGCAGTAAAAGAAGGAAAAGTCACAGAAGAAGCAGCAGAACAGCCAGAGAAGGAAGAAGGCGAAGATTTAGCAGACACAAGTGATAACAAAGATTCGCTTTCCTCCGAGAAGGTCGAGAAAGCAGACGCACCCGCTGAATAAGTTTCTATTCGCTTAGGTTTTAGTAATATTACAAAAACCCGCACCGGATCTCAAGCAATATCCGTTTTGGATATTGCTCTCGACGATATAATTCCTTCATTTCTTTCCCTCTTTCTTTCCTTGTCCTGCTAAATGTCCAAGTACGCGCCGCATCCGCAATTTAACCCGCTTTTTTATCTACTAAAAACTCGCAAATAAACATTCTTATTATCGGTAGGAAATACAAAATTCATGCTCTTCGGAAATTCCCGAAATTGCTAGAATTCAATAAATTACTGCAATCATTACTGCTTGATCACTGTACCTTCAACCTCTGGTACAAAAATTCAAGATTATTTCTGCCCTTTCCATATTCTATATCTGCGCCGATCCGTCAATATCCAGTGTGTTGCAATCCTTCAAAAACAGTCACTTAGAAGATCCGGAGGCAAACAACGCATTTCTGGCTCACTAGCTATGCCTGGTATTTGGAAAGGGGCAGAAATATGTACCCTAATCTGAGATCATGCCACACACGCCATAGGAATCGACCCTTACTTCTATATATAGGGATGGATGCTAAACAGAAGAATCGCTATTTTGGATCAATATAAGAACCCTCGTGTTGGTACTTTACTGAGCAGTAATAAAAATATGGGTATCGGCAGGCCTACGTGTCGTTCTCCACGTTTTATAGGGGCACGGAAAGGACAAGGTTATTAAGTGACGTCCACGGCGCCGAAAGCTTCGTGCCCATCACTGGCAGTCAAATTGAATCAGTCGTCAGTCCCAGTCACGAAATGGCTTGACGGAGGGTGTGGTTTGGGCTCTGTTTTGGCTGACTGATATTGACGGAGATCATTCGAATGGAATTGAATTGAACGCCATGTTTTCGTTTGTTGTGTTTTTACTACAGAAATGTGGCGTTGCCGCTGAGCTCAAGTTGCTTTCTCTGCACTAAAACCATTTCGGCGCAAATACAGTTAATTCGTATGGCTTTAACAGTATTTAGGTATTATATTAATAATCAAATAACAAAGTTTCATGCAT
>RJJA01000016.1:0-184117 GCA_003724045.1 Lepidurus arcticus
TAAGGAATAATGTTAAATGAAGGGGGTCCCCTTGAAAAATCGCCAAAAATTGAAAGCCTCGCCCCTTCCCCTGTTCCCAACTTTCCTATCCTTGATATTCGAGCTCGTAATGTCGAAGCATCACAATTTCGAATATAGGAATAGAAGCTTGCCGGGAAGGCATAAGATACAGAGAAAGGGAGCAATTTAATATTTCGTTTTTTCGACGAAATAAATTGCTTCGACCGGGAATCGAACCGAGGACCTCTTGGTCCCCGTCGTGCGTGTTATCCACTTGGTCATACGCTTATATTAGAATGGCTTGAAAACATCTATAAATCCAACATATGAACGAAGCTGGTGTACGTGTACCATGGGTGTACTCGTGCGTAACATCCATCTTTTTTCGATCTATAAAAATATGATGGTTCTGCTACAACCATACCTTGTGCTCTTAGAAACGTGTATTACTATTATTATTATATTTCCTTCAAAAATTGAGAGCCTCGCCCCTATCCCTGTTCCCAACCTCCCTGCTCGCTTTCTTATCCTCAATATTCGAGCTCGTAATGCCGAAGCATCACAAATTCGATTTATGAATATAAGCTTGCCGGGAAGGCATAAGGTACAGAGACGAAATAAATCGCATCGACCGGGAATCGAACCGAGGACCTCTTGGTCCCCGGTTAGTCGTGCGTTTATCCACTTCGTCATACTTTATTTTTAGAAGGGTGTGGAAACTTCTATAAAACCAACATATGAACGAAGCTGGTGTACGTGTACCATGGGTGTAGTCGTGCGTAACATCCATCTTTCGTTCGATTTATAAAAATATTTTTATAAGAAAATATGTTTGTAAGAAAATTACATGTATTTTTCTTAAAACTTTTCACATGAACCGCATTCCAAAAACAGGCTGCTCTAGAACAAAATTTCACTAAGAAGTGAAATTAGTAAGTGCAATTTCAAGTGAATTACTCCTGTGACCTATTTATACCGCAGTTTATAGATCTCGGGATGCGCTTTAAAATAGTTGAATACAGATTCGAGATTAACTTTGACAAGCAAAAACTTTTGAACAGTTAAAAAAAATCAGTAAATTAATTTAATCGTCTCTATTTCTGCGTTATCTTTGTATTCTTCTTCTTGGATGGAAAATGTTTGGCCAATTCAACAAAGCGCGGCTTAACAACTATTACTCCAGTTGTATCGTAAAACGAGTAAATGACAGCATAAGAAATTTGTGAGTAACTGGTAATGGAAAAACGTTTCAGCCGATATAACAACTAAAAACCAAAAAAAAAAGCGAAACGCAAAAGGAAATAAAGGAAGCTTATAGCTTAGACAAAACTGATTGAGCCATCATTTGCAGCATTCGCAATTCTTTTACTTTCGGGCTCCTAGCGTGCAAGGACACTTGACATTCGAGCTGTTGTATTAGAGACGAGACCACACCATGAACGTGCCCACGCAACTGGGGATCTTCTGGGTCCAATACCATCAACGCTTCCTTTAGATACTTCAACTTCAATTCCGTTCCAGTACTCAAATCCGAAGACAATTGTTGAATCAGCGACAATAGCACATACTGTGGCAAAGGCGTAACTTGCGAGGAAAACAAAGTTTGCGGGTCAACCAGTTCGCACACTGACGTCAATATCTTCAGATCAATTGCTGATAATGCCTGCAATAGGAACAAGAAATATTAAAGGATTCCAGCAAGGCAAAATACTATGTATATGCTTACAACTTGGAAAGCTTCAACCGTACGCCCTGTAGCTAACATTTGCTTCAAAGTGGCAATACTCGGCGTAGCAGGAGTTGCTGGGGACGACGGTACAGGAGCTGGCGTGCCAGCGCGGACTACAGCTTCTTGTACCGCTGCTATCGCTCCTTCCAAGCTATGCCTGTGTTCTTTACTAAGGCGTGTCATTTCATCGCGTAAACTTGCAGTAACGCGTCCATTAATTTGCTCTGGCAACCTAAAGATCACAGAATTAGCACGTGCTTAGTTTCACTAAATGCAGAAATGTATACTTATTAATTGCTTGATTGATGGTGCCCATTTCTACGTTAATCAGGGCCTTCATCTGTTCTCCTACACTGGAAAGCTTTTCTGTTGCGGCTGTGATCTGTTCCCGGGCCTGATCCTTGGACTTGTCCTGTATCCGACGACTTTTATCCATTTGATTTTCCACAGCTTGGAACACTGATAAAAAGGAAGGAGAGGGAGAGAGTTACTAGTCATTATACGGAAAAATAAATAAATAAGAATACTTACATTCTTTGAGACCTTTACTCATCACATCATTGAGCTGGCCGAACAAGTTTTGGCATAGCTTTTCGAAACTGGGAACCACGTGAGTTGCTAACGTATCTTTCACACTGCGTAAAACGACAGGCTGCAATGTGTTGCTCATGGTTTGGCTCCATTCGTCTACCAAACTCTTGCTTTTGACCAATTGCGTCACTTGGTCTTTGATGCATACTTCCAGCGATCCTAAGAACTGTGCTCGTTCTGCAGCAAATTGCTTCCGCATGGGCTCCAAAGAACGGGCGAACTCTGCAATGAGAATTTCATTAAATTTTATAACCCAAACTGGCGAGGGGGGCACATACCAGCAGATATGGCGGCCATCTCCGATTTCAGCAAGTTCTCAACCTTGAAATTCAGGGCGTTAACAACAGTTTGTGACACAGTGTTCAGCAAAACTTGCTGGCTGTGTTCCTGGTTAGTTTTAATAAGCGTTTCCAAGCGTCCAAACTGATCCGCTGGCACAGAAGCTGAAACGCGGCGCATGTCTTCCAACTCTTTCCGTAGCCCTTGAGTTCCTGTGACGTTTTCTTGGACCTGTTTCCGCAGACCCTAATAGTGAAAACGCAAAGATATATAAAAATAATGCATCACTTGCTTTACCGATTCAAATTACTTCTATCGTTTCTTGCTGACTTCGCGTCAGCTGGACTAATAAATTCACGTTCCTGTCCATGGCCAGTAACTGTTGGTTCGCCATTGGCATAGGGACTGGCTCAAAATCGGAAGTTTTACCCACTGCTATATTGGGCGACCAGCCCACAGTGTTATCAGCATCACGATTTATTTCCAATGCACTAAACAACTGGTCCAGTTTATTACTCGCAGCCGGGGCTGTCTGCAAATTAATAAAAATGGTCATTAGAGACCTGTTCGGATACTGGAAAAGGAATTTTCTTCATTACTTGGTTATCTTGCGCTGTTGCCATGTTGGGATTCAGTCCAGCCATGGCATTAAGTAACGCAGCTCCTCTGTCAATGCCAGGTGAGTAATTAGCAAGTGGCTTGGATGGTTCCAAAGGTTTCGGCAGCATTGGCTGTGGGTTAAGGATGTCTTCCACCTCTCTAGAGGGGCTCGAACCGCCACTAACCGCTGTAGTTGTGGCTATATTCGACATTTTCGACGTCGAGCGCGGGCTAGACAATGCTAGCTTATCTTGCTGGACATGGACAGGATTGGGTCCGAAGAGGTCAGTTGGCGACGAACACTCAGGCACCACAGTCTGCACAAAAGGGGGTATTCCGTTAAAAGTCAGAAAGATACATATGAATTCATCATATACCTTATTCGATTGCACGGATTCTGTACCGGTTCTGTTTGGTGAATGAAAGGCATCCGGTGGCATCAGAATCGAGCTCAAATTGCTCGCATTGACAAAATGGTTATCTAATGCATTGGCTGAAGCGGAAAAACTACTCTCGTTGACGGATTGGAAGGCCAGTTCTGGCTCGCTAGAACTACTAGTGTCTAAGCAGTTACCGATGACTGTGGGAAATTAAGACATACAATTCAACCTAAAAGGTAATATGACTCTAGTTACCATCTAAACTTGTGGATAAGGTTGACAGAGAATCCATATTTCTATAAAGCTCAACTGCAGGTAAATCTGGCTGGAATACAACTTGACATTCTTGCAAGGAATTCGGCTGAATGAATACCAAGTCTATCACGACTACTTGCTGATATTCTTCTTCTTCGTCTCGCTCAGCTATATAGAAAGATTTCTATTAATAAAAGTACAAATCCAAATTGAAAGCAAATCTCTGTACCGTCTGTTTCTTCGCCATTTTGACCGTACCCGCCCCTTTTGTGTTTCTTCCATCCTGCATCCAAGACATGATAGCTAATCATGGGGAACCTTAGATTAAATTGCGTCATAGCTAAAATAGACGCTTGGGTTTCGTCGCTGCTCAGGTTGAAGACAAACAACAAACGATTTTGGATGTCCGAGAGTAAGAGAAAAGAAGCACTCCGGTCCAACTTGGCTTTCAACTGATTTATACCAGTGTTGGACTGTAGATATATGGTTTGATGACACTTCCATGTATCGCAATACCACATTTTAATTTCACTGTTGTTATTTGCCCCAGTGATAGCATACTTCCAATATTGTTCACTAAAACAATCCAAAAATAGAATCGGTACTACTAAAACGGCAGGATTGTTTAACACAATACATACTCTGCTTTGGGATTCTTGGTATCATCCAGGAAATGCAAAGAAGACAGGGGCTTACCGCCATGGGGTTCCCAGACGTGCACTTTGCTAGCCGTCCAGGCATTTAAGTTAAACTGTAAAACAGAAATGTAACTTATGGTAACAATTGTAGAAAACCAATGATATCGACAGCAGTGTTACGGATCTCTTTTTTTTCGGATCTTAGATCACTTTCAATCACTCGTCAACTTCGGTCGATCATCCGACCAAATACCCCAAAACTTAAAAAAAGGTCTTTGATCCGATCAAAGATCCGACCAAAAATGAGAAGATCCGAATTAGAATTGATTAGATCCGAATCGATTGAAAATCTGAATTGATTGAAGATTTTAGCTGTTTAAAGATCATAATCGTTTACAAATCATAATCGATTAAAGACCCGATCCAATAAAGTTTCTTTCCTATCAAAGATCCGATCAAACGTCGAAAATCAGATCACTCTATGGAAAACAATAATAACAATAAACTACGAATGTAGAAATTTAAAAATTATAAATAAAAATCGAACTGTGGCCATTAGATGGCCTTATTTGATCGATAAATTTCCCTGTCACTTTACAATGTCACGTCCACGCGATCAGATCAGATCATTTGTTCGGATCCAATCCGGTTCATTTGATTTGATCTGACGGGTGGAACTTTCATGAAAGATCCGGAACATTGATCCACAGGTTTATACTTGGAAAAAGTAGACGTTGCCGTCCATAGAGGCGATAGCTACTGCCGATCCATCTGGTGACAACGACCCATCAACAAGCGTTGCATTTCCCAATCCAAGAATGCGAATTAATCCCTCATTCACAGGCTTTTCATAGGGCGATAAAATCACAGGCAAAGAGACTTGGTTTGTACAAACTGTGGGAATATGCCACACTTCAGCCTAAACCACGAAAAGATAATTAAACTTAATATTTGAAAAGGGCTGAATCGTCTGACCTGGTTGTCAGACAACAATAGCAGGAGTTTGGCTGGATCTACGCCAGAAACAGCATCAGGATCTGGGATATAAGGGCACCAAACCACTCTACGATATTCACTAGTGGCTTCGGTTACAGGCCGCTCGATTTGAAATAGAAGTGGGTACCTATCAAAATTTCATACAAATATAAGAATAGCTCGGCAAGACTTGTCTGTACTACTTACGAAATTGACCCATCCTCGACAATTATCTCATGAATCATGGCTATGCCAAATTCATCCACAGCAGCTGAATATAGTGCGTCTTTTGTGTGCGAAAATTGAACGTCACGAATAACGCCCCTAAATCCTTTCAGGAGAAAGCGTTGGTTCGTAGGACGATGGATGATGCGGACAACTCCATTTGTTTTGCCAGGGACTGTGTTAAAAGAAGGGACTAACTTTTAGGGTCTAATTCGGGAATGATATAAAAGTAGCAGTATAGTTTACCCCTCATGCCATAAGCAAGAAAAATGCCGTTATCATCAATGGCAATCAGGTTACCATTGTGGTATGTTTTTTCCCATTGAGCGTCGACAATGTTACGAACTTTAAGTGACGGACTACTATCTGTGTGGTTTGGGATACTGGGATGAATAAATACTTCACTGGCCTTCAGTGCAACACTCTCATACGGATCTACGCCTTTTAATTGACTATGAATATCAATCAATTAAATTATTAATATTACAGTATATATTTAACTAACTGCGCCTTACATAGTTTGAGGTTGCTTATTTGAACCTCCTAGTCCAGGGAACAGATCTACTACGTCTTCCATGGTTAGCAGTTCAGCAGCTCAAATCTGTAAAAAAACAAAAAAAAAACGTAGTTTACTTAGTATAATAGTTGGAAGACATGAAAATAAAATAAGTAAACTTATATCTTATAAAAATAAGTCAATAAGATAAGAACAAAAATTATTATTAGAAAAAAGTTCTTTACCCAGTTATAAACAATACAATGAGTGCAATCGAACCTTGACAATGACATAAGAAACTTTTTGTGACAGCCATTTGCTTTAGCATACACACTTACCAGTTGATGCCGTCACGTCTGTTCTAAGGAATATTAACGTAAAAATTTATTTGATTCAACACGTGATATCGGCAACAAAACACGCTTTTATCGAAGCTGAATGACAAAACACGCAACGCCAACTCTCGGCCTTCGCTATCAACCAACCATTTTGAGCAACATGAGACGTCTCACCGGGCTTGAATTGATTTTCAAAAGTTATATTTAAAGGGTATTTTAACCCAGAAATTCAGTGATATACAATATCGCTACAAACCATTAAATGGGAACTAAACTCACAAAACTATCCTACATGTTATATTACAAGTGTAGGAAACCATTCGGGGCTATTGGAATTGTTTTGGTCGGTTGAGCGGAGGGTGTTTGAACTGTAAAATCCCGTACACGATTTAGTTTATTCATCGGTAAAATTTATAAAGCGGTGTGGTCAATAAGTCACTATAGCATCTAATCAAGACTGCGCGAGCAAGTATCTGACTACAAACTAACGAACGAAGCGAGAGGAACCGAGCGGGAGTTAAAGGGGGAGCGTTTATTACGTGTTTGGTCTGGAATTATGTGCTGAATAGGCTAAACAGTTAGACAAAGGGAATGATCGGTCAAAAGCAAATGGTCCGCAAGAGGAAAGGGAATTAAGGCGCCGGTAATCTGACACTCGGCATACTGGTCTTGTGTTCTTGGCTGCTTGAATATGAGCTTTATGAGAATTAATATAAGAATTAGAGACATTTTTCTTTAATATCTTGGTTATTATTCAAGTTATATAGATATCTACTTCTTGGAACCAAGTTGCTTATTAAGATCTATTTAATGCCACACTAAAAGATAGTTTTATAGAGTTTATAGTTCCCCTTTAAACATTTAAAGTTGAACAAAAAGCGTTGCAAAATACAGTAACAAAAAAATTCATTTTTATGCCTGCGGAGATCCGAAAGATGTATGCGAGGTTCAAGACCAGATAACACATAGTTACCTGGTAAGAAAAGATTCGCTCGTAATTACTGTAGGTGTCATTAAGCGAAATACCCCCAATCTTCAGGAAGCTTTCAGCGCTGACACCAGCGCTTTTATTTATACGAACAGAAAGTTAAAACGTGCACGATCACACGGCGCTTTTTATCAGCATTATTATCTTTTGTCCAGAGACAAGTGTAGCCAGTTAAATGAAGGCGCATACTGAATTATTTTCAAGGTCAAGAGCTACAGACAGCAAGCAAATACGGAGCAGAGCAGTTTCTTTTCGTAGCAACTTGCACGCTAGTCGCTTTCAATCATGTTGCCTGCTTCGAATAAGAAAACCAAGCGAGACAGTGCACATGACGCCGCCTTCTTTCCAAGTAATTACTCATAAATCCATGCACGTAAAAGTTTCAAGGCTCAAATTGGTAAATAGACATACCCAAGATTCCGTACAGCCCTGAAAGCGGTCCCGAAGACACTCTGGCCTTCAAACACTATAATGCCAAGGAGATCGTCCACGGAAAAACTATGGAGGAGTGGCTTCGCTTTTCCGTGTGTTTCTGGCATACATTTAGAGGAACTGGTAGGCAATAAGGTTACCCCCTCGCTTCACGCCGAATTGCCAAAATTCAACTTTTATTACAGGAGCGGATCCCTTTGGTCAAGCAACGCTCCACAGGCATTGGGATGATGGCTCAAATTCGCTGGAAAATCATAAACACCGCTTGAGAGCAGGGTTCGAGCTGTTTTCAAAACTAGGTATTTAAATTTCAACACTTCCTGAACCAAAAGTAAAGGTTATTTAAATAAAAACGTTTTTAAAAAGGGGTTAAATACTGGACTTTCCATGATCGCGACATCTCTCCGGAAGAATCGACGTTAAAAGCGACCAATCGACAGTTGGACGAAATAAGTGATCTGGCATTGGAACTGCAAAATGAGACTGGGGTCAAGTTGCTTTGGGCTACTTGCAACTTATTCGCACATTCCCGGTAAAATTTATCGTAATAAAGAAGCGAATGACAATGGAAAGCTACGATTCCTTTGCAGATATGCTTCTGGGGCTGCCACGAATCCAGATGCTCATGTCGTAGCGTACGCAGGTGCGCAAGTGAAGAAAGGTTTGCAAGTTGCTAAGAAGCTCGGCGCCGAAAACTTTGTGTTCTGGGGCGGCCGCGAAGGTTACCAGTCGCTGCTCAATACCAATCTGAAGCAAGAGTTGGATAACTTGGCTAATTTCTTTAAAATGGCTGTAGCTTACAAGAAAAAGATCGGATTTCAAGGGCAATTGCTCATCGAGCCCAAACCTAAAGAGCCTTCGCGCCACCAATACGACTACGATGCCATGACAGTAATAGGCTTCCTCCGTACATACGGTCTTGAAAATGACTTCAAATTGAACATTGAACCGAATCATACCACGCTGGCCGGTCATCCTTATGAACACGACATCGCCATGGCTTCAACGTAAAATAGATATTTTGCCGCTTTATTTGCCCTGATTTTATGTGCCTATTTCTGTCCCGTCTTAGGTTTGGAATGCTTGGATCTGTTGATGCAAATACGGGCTCTCCCGACTTAGGCTGGGACACGGACCAATTTCCCATGGACGTCAAAGCATGCACAGCTGTCATGAAAATCGTTCTGGAACAAGTGATTTGATTTGAAATCTTCGAAGCCGTAGAAAAATCCAACTATTGTTATGTTAAACAGGGAGGCTTGCAGCCCGGTGGCTTGAACTTTGATGCCAAAGTAAGGCGCGAATCTACCGAAGACCAAGATTTGTTTATCGCTCATATCGCAGCCATGGATACATTCGCTCGTGGTTTGAAAATTGCTGCTCGGATGACAAACGATGGCGTCCTATCTAAGAAAATACAAGTATTTTTCATTATTTTTGTGAATTTTTGCGTCTATTTATATAGCGAACTTCTTTTTAACTTACGAATCTAGGATCGATACTTGACGTTCGAGTCCGGAATCGGTGAAAAGATTGCAAAAGGCGTCAGCAGCTTGGAGGACTGCGAAAAGTACATCGAAGAGCACGGCGAGCCCACTCTAAAATCTGGACAACAGGAGCACTTTGAAGCAATTGTAAATTACTACGTGTGAAACGGAATGAAGTTTCTTGAATCAAGTATAGTCGTACCATATACGTCTATTACCCGCTGCAAGTACTATATCTGCAGTGTGAAGAGGAGTTTTTTGGCAATACAACCACACCGTAGGCAGCGCTTTATAGTCAGTTATTTAATATTTGATTTTTGAAATAAAGTCAATTCAAAAACCAGCAGAGTAAGTGTCGACGCATGAAAAAAATAGCCATGCTATTAAACTGATCAAGAGCGAGGTTCACTTTAAGAGTTGGCGAGAGTCAAAAAGATGAGTTATTATTTAAAAATCACTTGGGGTATCCGAAAGTTGAAGGCAGCAAACAGAAAAACAAAACCCAGAAAAGATTTTTTTCTTTTTTGCTTTAAAAGAGCTTAATTGATTCGATATCAGCGTTACGAGGAATCTTCAAGTGGTTCAGTGCCAAAATAACGGTCCCCAAAGTTCCCAATACCGGGTTTGACGTAAAACTTCTCATTAATTTCCGGATCCACAGCAGAGGAAACAATTCGTACTCGTGGGAATGCGTACGCAATAGAATGCACGCCTAAAAAGTCGTAACGTTAGAATAAAACTCAGTATTAGAAAGGTGTTTTGCCTACCAGATTCAGCAATAAGCAAGGAGACTAGCAAAATATTCTCTTCGGGCACATCATGATCCAACAAAACTCGAATTGCCATCATGGCTGCAGCCCCAGTGGCTACAGTGGCGTCCATCAAGATGACCAAATAGTCCTTGATATCTTTTGGAAGGCGCAAGTAATACAGCTCCGGTTCTCCAGTGTCCATATTGGTCTGAATCAGAATCTTGCCAATGCGAATGTCCTTGCAGACTTCAGATAAGGCTTGCTCCATAGTTTCCCCAGCTCGAAGTACAGAGACACCACAGATATTCTGGGTCAAAAGACGCTTGCCATGATAAGGTGCACCTTGAGGTGTTTCGATCACTACATCCTGTGGATCATACAAGCTTTAAAAGGCAATTTGAATACATTTATGTAAGGTTTTTACCTTGAAGGGCAGCAGGGAAAGGGCAAATTCAATAGTCAATCGAATAAGTCGTTTGGAGTAAAAAATAAACTCGTCCCTTGGCGTATCCTTGTTGCGAATAAACGTATGCAATCCTCGGATTTGAGGCGTGGACGGTAATATGTGAATGCTGGAAGGTAATGGTTGACCGACATGGGCATTGGCCAGCACCCCACGAAGTTTAAATCCTCGTTGCTGAAGCTGCGTATGAACATGCTGGACAATAAGGGAAATGGCAACTTTGTTATCTCCACCCCGAGGAACGATAATGTCAGCATGGGCCATGCAAGGAGCAATGTAATAGTCAAACGCGGGTTTGACAAAGCGGGCGTACTGCTTAAGCACGCCTTCCAAATCGCGTCCACGTAGGGTGATGTCCCTTCTCAAACGGCGAGCCAAACGGACATCAGAGTCTGTGTCTACAAACACTTTCAGATCCAATAACTACAAAGAAACGTGACACACTCCTCTTAATCTCGAAAACTTTGAGACTGCTAGCGTTGTGAATGTTTACCGAGCAAACGTCCGGACAGTAGAAAGCCAAGATTCCTTCAAAAATAATGACGTTGGCACCATACATAGTTTTCTACAGCCAAGTAAAACGAAGGTATTAAAAGGTAAGGATAAACGAAAGCTCAAGTGGTAAATGCTATCATTTTACGGTATGTGACTCCCTGCTGTGACTGAGGAAGTTATATACAGGTACTTCTACGCTTTTGGATTGTTTAAGGCGTTTCAGTGTTTTGACCAGTAATTCGAAATCAAATGCGTCTGGGTGATCGAAATTGTACTCATTTTGAGCAGCTTTATCATGCTGTTTTTCCGACAGATCCTTTGCAGAGAAAGTAAAGAGTTAAATTGCAGTTCATTTTAAGTGAGCAACTTACTTTGTAAAAGGAATCCATACTCAATAGTGTGACCCATGGAATATCAAGTGCTTCGATTATGCTGGTGGCCACTGTTGTTTTACCAGAGGCACTTCCTCCGCAAATACCAATAACAAAAGGCTCCACATGCTGACCAGCACTGTTATACCATGGCGGACGCCCTGCCGTGTATATGGTTCTCTGTTGCCTTCTCAAAATTGGTTCCTGGGATGCTTTTGTTACTGAAGTTATCGACGACTGACTATGAGACGTTGTTCTCTGACGACGAGCACGTGGAGAACGCTGGGAAGCTATATACACAGAGAGAGAGGTTAGATAAGATTTAAGTGGGGAGTGAGGCAATAACCAAAAGAGAAAGGGCTAAAAGAAAATGATTTACAAGATGACGGTGGTCGAACTGGAGGTGGAGACAATGGAGCATCAGGGTTGATAAACTTGGAATCAAATGCTTCTCCATCATCTTCGGACAGTCCTTGTTTAGCAGCCCATTCTTCTGGATCACTGGAAACCAAGACGTTACTCAAATATCAACGCAAATGGGGTACAGGGACCACGCTTATTGTAATATAACGTCAAGACAAGCAAGAAGCATGCTTTCTTTTGCTAACAGGAAACCAAAAATCACCTTTCTGAGCTGGCCGAGCTAGGCGGATCATGAATACGTGCAGCCATTAATTAACACTTTAAAAGGACTGGGACGACTGATACGATACGACTACTTTGCTTCGTTTAAATCTCTAATCTAGTCACGATTCAGCACGTGGGCACAGACTTGACATTTCGTCGGTCAACGCCATATGACGTCACATCCACCACTTTAGTGTCGATAGTTGCTTTGCGTGTGCACTTCCGCGTGCAGCGCGCAGAAGCGCCCTACAGCGTTTTTGGTAGCTTTTTAAAACTAAACTATAGCGTACATTAAATCTACTTCTTTTACGTTACAACCGCTAGCCTTAGCACTGTATTCTAAGTAAAGTAAATAACTTGTATAACAGATGGGTATTAGCAGTTACAGTTTCGCAAGCTTATTTTGCGAAGAACTAATTATCTGATACGCTTCGCGCTGACCGGACTCGATTGCTCCATGAACAGTTGAGTAATAATGCTTGTGAGTGGCTTCGCCAGCGAAAAGTAGTACCTGTTTAGAAAACTGGTATGTTATAAGATTTTGTTTTACCGTAACAGCTACCTTCTTGCCTAACGAGTCCCAGACCGGCTGGGCTAGGTCTGCTGCGGTAACGCCGTAATGATCTGAATCCATAGACCGGAAACTATAGGAGCCGGAAAAGTTCTTTTTCTGATGCCAGGTTGAACGATACATCTTGACCGGTAGATCAATGTTAAATCTTTGCCCCAGTTTAGCTTGCAGGAGAGTATAACAGGATTTTAGCACAATTTCGTCGCTTTGCTTTTCCATATCTCGGGCAGCGGCGCCTGTAATCCAGGCAATAAGCAAATTCGGTTGGTTACGTACAGTATAGAACCCCAGTATGGTGTCCGACCAACGAGTCTGGGTACAGTTATCACAAAAGAATCAGATCTTGCTGCGTTGCAAAATTCGCGGACTTACCGGAGTCTCTCTTGGCAGCTGGAGAAAGCTAAATCCACCGCAATCTGCATTCCACCAAGGATTCTCGAACTCTAAGAAAATCTTGTCCACTGTTCCAAACGCTAAATGCTACAGAAAAGTTAGTGAATAAAAACGAGTTCATAAAATTTAGAAACGGAGGAAGAAACGACACAAAAGGAGCTTTTCAAATGATAAAATAACAGAACGCAGCATGAATAAGGATGAGTTACGATGGAATAACAAACGAAACAATACATGAATGTATGGCACCTGGCACGAAAATCAAACAAAAAATATTATAGTTGAAAATTAGCGGATGAGTATATAAAGGCACAGCAAAGATTTTTCTTTTCTTTTTGCATAAAGATTAAGCATTATTACTTCAATTGCTTTGGATTTCGAGATAGGTAAAGGAGGATGGAACCAAGCATGTTGATTGGCTTTCAGGACCCCCAAAGAGACGGTGATTACTACCATATCAGCTTCGTATACAGAACCATCTGCACACCTCACAATCACTCCTGGAATTCATTAATTTGTGAAAAATGACTTAAATTTTCTTTCCTATAATTAAACTGGGGTGATTACAAAGCAATTATATTTCCATTCTCATCCCATTTATGACGTTCTAGGAGTATTAATTCCGCCAGTACTAATCGACGTCAGGCTGTTTTAGTATGTAAATGACGTGAATGCTTAGACACGTTCTTTGGTATACAGATACAATTGCTTCGGTATTGCCAATTATTTTTTTATAAAAGGAAAGCTTAGCTATGGTAAATACTTAAATACCACAAAACAAGCTGATTTAGAAGCCTAAAACTATAAATGTTAAACCTACCTTTGTTCACTCCATTGTCCCACTGCAACGAGCAAACGTCTTTGTTAAACAAAATACGATCCGCCAAAGGAAACGATAATCCGTTCTCACATTTCGGCAAGTTCTTCTACAGACATTGTTGAGGTGAATGCTGGTTAACACTGGAATAAAAGGGAGAAAGCTTACGGTTAAGATGTCGAAGAGCGAACAAAATCCTCTTTTCCACATCACCAAAGGATCGCCGAAACACTCCCAATACTCCGTATGTCCCTTTCCGGCGGTCTCAAACCAAGAATCGGCTCCGTCAATGCAATTCTCAAACTTGTGATACCACTCCAGTAAAGAGCGGCATAATAAAGGATCATCGTTAGCCAAATCCTTCTTCATATGCTCTTCAAACTCTTGTTCGAAATAATCCCCTAAAGAACTTGTCCAGTTCTTCAAGTCTTCCATTGACTTTTCATCAATGCTATTCATAACTTCGCGAAAGCGCAGGCAAAGCGAAGAGTCCACAACTTTTCCATTCCAATCAACAACTTCGACGTCGTCGCTGATGCCGCTACTCTGGTAACTATTCTCGGATAACAATTCCCCAGCTCCCATACCCATACTAAATGCGCAATTATCTTTTTCGCCATGTACCCATTGAGCGCCTATCTCAATTACGCTGTCGCCTATATTTATGTCAGTGAAGAAGCGGAAGGAAATACCAAAAAAAGTTTAATTAATCTTGTGTCATAACTTCACCGGCTCCCTTTTCGCAACTTTACCAAAACGCTGGGTATAAATCCTGCCTCCGATACGATTTTCAGCTTCGAGGACTATGACATTCCCGGGAGGGAATTTTGCTTCTAACAATGTAGTTACGCAGGCTAAACCAGCAGCCCCCGCACCGATGATTATCACTCGCATTCTCTAATGGACGAAAGTAATAGGCGTTGAGTTAAGAGCCCGCCACAAATAGCGAGCGTGGATCACGCTATCTCTAACGAGGCGACTGTTTAAAAGGAAAAGGAGAATACTGTTCCTGAAGGCAGGGCGAAAAGGTGTAGATAGGGAATTCCCCCTCTTATCAATGTATTCGCATTACTTGCCAAAGGCTACTGATGTCCTTGCCAACGTTGAATAAACGTTAGGCAGTGTAAACAGCGCATTTTAGCAAAAATACTTTGTTTAGATCGGTGGAGCTACAAAAAAAGTTGTGAGTAATAATATATTATAATGCCAGGGAAGCGTGGAAGGCCACCCAGACAAAGCCAGCAAACCAATTTGCAAGTCGGAGTAAAAGTACGTCACTCATCTTCTGACAAAACTGAGCAACCGAACAGGAGTTTCGAAAGACAATCAAGAAGCTCAGACAACCCAAACCAAGCTTCACTAACGAAACGTTTTCCTTATGTTAAGCCTGACAGCAACAGACCATATAAAAATATTACTGAATTAGAAAACGGAAATCGTATTCACTATTCATGTCCTAGCTCCGAAGGAAAGCCAGCAGTTGAAGACGGTAGTTATAATTCAATTAATTTCCCATAAGTCTGCATGGAACTAAACCTGTGCTTTTCCATGTATAGATAATATTGAAGGAAGCGTACTTAATAGCAACGGAAGGGATAAGACTTTGGAAATTCTCATACACTTTGACCATTCTCGTGAATACGGGCCATGCACTGGTTTAACTCGAATGGAACGATGGATAAAAGCTACCAAGATGCAGTTAAACCCACCCGATATCATCCCTCGGTTAATTGACAAATACCAAGGTGACGCCGAGATCGAAAATGGGTAAGGATGTGATATGTATATATAGCGTAAGATTTTCTTTTACAATGTGATGTGGTTTTAGGATTTGGCACAAATATGGGATATTTTAGACCAATACGCAAAGGATTGTGGGGCTTTTACAGACACGGTTAGCCCCATAAGCTATATTGGAACTATAACTGGGAAATATTTTCTATTGGAACGATAATTACAGAAGGGAGAACAAATTGGTTAGTAGTTCGCGTTGGTATTGTCCCGGTTCCGATTGTACTTGGCCAACAGTCTTTCCCAAAGTGCTGCTTGTGCCAGCATGAGTCGAGGGAATTTATTCAAGTCTTCTACCAAGCTATTATCGCCATTTTGAGAATACAGAGTATTCCCATTTTCATTGCTCGCTCTCTTTTTGCCACAACCTAATTACGGGGCGAAAATTTGTTAAGAAAACACCTGAAACTAACATCATTTTGTGTGACTCTACCAGTAAATGCGTTGCAAAACGGGCGTTTAGCTTTTGTCTCCAAGTCTTCCTCCTATCGTACGAAAATTGCGGTAAGGAACCAGAAATGAGATAATCAGGTAAACGGAAATGTTTAGCTAACCTTCGAGAAACTCACATCTAAAGGGGCGCCGTGACTGGCGGCAATCAAACCCACGATCAAACTAACTGCCAGCAGAGCCGTAATTGTATTGGAGGCCATTGCGGTGCTAACGGAAGTAAAGACTGTGGCTAACACTCAAACAAGACACGGTACCACGTACGTCGGAAAGTCTCTCCAATTGAGGTATTGTCTGTACTTGCAACAAGTAGCCCGCCTATATAGGCGTTCATCAAGTCCCGCCCCTCATCACCAGACAGTACGGCCATGTGCCGTAGCCTCCTGAATTGATCTGGTCTAATTAAGTATTCCTCTCTCTCCTGTTTTTTGCTGAGTCGGAGCGACATAATACCCGGCAAGACAAGCGTTAGCCAAAAACATTTCCCATGTCAATTACATTTTCATTTGCAAGCTCGTCTTCTGTTATTCAAACTACGCCAAAGTTTTGGAACAGGGGGTTTTTAGTCTCATTCAGCTTGCCGAACTCAAGTGTCAATAAGTAGCTCCCATTACACACAAGGCAAACGATTCTGAGCTTATACAGTAGGGTATAGGACATTAAAAAGCACTTGACTTTTCTTGGAAGTCGTGATCCCATAGGGAGTCGGTCCGTTGTTCGGGAGTGGCAAATGAAGTGTACGCGGCGTGAAACCGAGACCACATACAGCATAAATGAGACAATGCTTTCCCACACTGCCAAGTTAGCTGCATAAACCAAGGCTTTGGCGAGGTAAACAGCAATAAAGGGCCGCTAAGTAAATGCCAGACTGATTTAAGCCCTTATAGCATGCCAAATGAACCAAACCGGCAACATCTGGAAAAGGAAAAAAATAGCCATTTGGCGTAGACTCAATCGTGTAATTTTTTATTCGGGACTACCGCGATTGGCGAGATATAGAGGGGAGATCGAGTTACAAAATTAAAGCCTCCAACATGTGAAATCCATATTTCATGTACAGCAAAACGAGCACGCTCATTCAAACTCTGGAATGTCCTCGAAAGAATATCCGGCACAACCTTTAAAGGCTAAACACGCTAAGCGAACGTGGTAAACGCCAGGAATGAGCATGAGGATGCCCATAATAATCAAGGGCCATGTTCGGTCTCCGTACTATAAAAAGAAGAGTGATGGGAATAAACGAATCTGAAAATAACTTCAAAAACTGTTCTAACCTTCGAGTCAATGTGTCCTGAAACCAGCAACGAACCTATAACTACTAAAATTGACCCTCCAATCGTCAAAAGAACGGCCAGAGTAATGGCTTTCCAAGGAATGGGCGGAGGAGGCTGTTCAAACTAAAAGAAAATAATAGCGGAGGAAGATAATTGGAGGAAATCCTAGCTAATGAGATGTACCTGAGTGTCAACGAAGCCATCGTTCTGGGCTGTCATACGGTGATATTGTGCATTGGATTTGGGAAACCCGTTTGGGGGTGTCACGTTTTTACGCATCATATTAAGTATCAGTGTTAGTAGATATATGCCTCCGTTATTCTAAAACCAAAACAAGTCCTATATATAAATGTGTTTGTAAGTGATTTGAACCCCGCTTTCCAACAGGACACAGCAACAATACAGTTACAGAGTTCCGACACAATACAAGACAAAAAAAGCTTGACATTCTGCTGTATCTTTTTGTTTCTAAGGAAGAGGAGGCTCGCTAGCATGTTTATTTGAACACTGCTGACGCAGTTTTGTTTTAAAATATTGAAATTGGCTGGGACTTATGAATACCGTACAATTTTAACAGTGATTAAAAGACGGATTGGTATAAAGAAATATTTAGTTACCTTAGAAGAAACGAACTTCTAAACAGGTTTCTACGTTTATGCGATTAATTCTTCACTTTTGACTTGGGCAAGAAAACAACTACATTTGTTTATTAGAAAGCTTCAAATGGTAGCCACAGGGAGCATACAAGGAAGTTATGGCGCGAGTTTCGAACTGAAACATTGTGTAAAACATCTTGATAAGGCATCCCTTAAAAATGTGTCATGGCCTCCGGACGAATAATCACTGTTTCTTGGACTTGCTGGTAGAAGCTTTGTCCAAAGAAAGTTGCGAAACGTGTCGCAGCTTTCAATTGTATTCATCACTGCTGCGCGAAATATTGCATATGTCAAAAGCTTTAAAGCTGTCCACATCGAAGATCATCCATCTTCCAGAACGATGCTATCTCTGGCTTAGGAGTTACGTTGACAAATTATGAGCCTCTCCCCACAGTCCTTGTTGAGTGGACATGGAGAACACACGTCTAAGCACAAGTTGCATTGTATGGTGCGTGCTCGCCCAGTAAGATTGAATTTATGCATGTGTGAGAAGATACCTTGTCGACTTTTTTGTGTATAGCCATATAAGGATACCGGGGTGCTATGCTTGCTTGTTGGAGCTGTTGGGCTAAAAACAAGAAGAGGCCGACTAGGCGCCGCATTTATTTACCATATTGAAAACCGAAAAATCGTCAATTAGTATGCCCTTCGGGCGTTTGGCAGCTCGGGCATTCCCGGATTGGCCCCCTGTCTGCGCCTTCGCCAGCGAAAAACGAAACCCGAAGAGTGCCGGTGCACACACACAAGAGACAAGACGAAAAACCGTAAACCGTAAATTATAGCGTGGGTTGTACACGTTTGACTGTTTTAGTAAGCAAGCAGCGGAGGACATCGTTGGACGTGTGAAAAGAATCGAGTAACCATCCACTAAGAAAGGCGCGCGGACAAGTGGTAAAAAAGGTAGTTGATTACTGACATCAAAGATCGTCAACGTAGAGAAGAAACAAGAAGCAAGAACAGTTTCAGTGCTCAGGCGGAATTTACGGACGATTTCCATACGGTGCTCGTAACCATAATCTTAATCTTGTAATCTTGTCGTCCATAAAAAATCTTTCCTGCTGAAGCATTTTTCTCCTTTTTTTTAATTAATTAGAGAGCTTTTCCTTTTCTATCTACTTAGCAATTTCGCAGTCACTTTAACCCACATTAACTGCTAAGCACAGCTCACGTATGTTGAGGGGTGGGGATAAACGACCGGAAATTTCACGTACTTGCGGTGGCCTAAAATTAGCAAAAGATAAACGTTTATATCTTCAAGTTCTCTAAAAGCTAGCCGGGGCTCGTGCTCCCTCCCTGAATAAACACAGCGCAAAACCAGAAGCGACTCCGCAGCCTCCAAAAACACCATCTTACAAATTGTTTTCCCCTCACTTTGCAGACCAGCGTAATTGACAATTAATATTCATGGCGAAGAAAATCATCGTACAAGAAAAGAACATCTCGTCATAGTCAACCATCAGCATATTTCCTTCCGGATATAGCAAGAGACCTGTTCTGTGTCAAATATGAGAGGACGCAGCCTGCTGCTGACCATCTTCGTCGGTTTACATTGTAGACTAATTCAAAGCAAAGGTCGGTTTAGTTGCAATCTTATACCTTTTCCTTCTCCGACGATTTTCGTCTTATATTCTTTACTATATACAGTGAACCAAGACGTCATGCAAATACTGTCAATCTTTTCCTCCATCTAACAGGACCGCCCACTATTCTGGAGCATTTCGAGACTGTCTATCGAGTGAAACCCGGCGTGGAATTGAAATTGACTTGTCCAATTAAAGCAGACCCTGAGCCATTGCTAACCTGGTTAAAAGTAAGGAAGAATCCAAACATTCAACAACTCCACAAGCGTGACTACAATGGATAATTTTTTTGGGGGGGTTGGATTTTATAGGATAACGATCCCATTACGAACGAATGGGACCGATATCGACTCACAGGCTCGACTTTAAAAATCAAGAATGTCACGGATTCGGATGCTGGATATTTCACGTGCCGGGCCACCAACGGATTTGGGTCTGAAACTGTCACATTTCATGTAGTGATTCTCGGTGAGTATGCTAATTATTCGCATACCTTTCTAACTATATATTCTCATAACTGTTAAGAAACCCTAACGCCATGTTCAAATTGTTTCATGTTGTGAGAGATGTTAGCGAGAGGCAGAAAAACGTGGGACATGTTTTCCAATTTGAATTTCAGTGTTGCACTCCTGTGGTTGGCCTGTCAATGTGCCTCGTTAGTGGAGCCATTTAGGCGTGCGAAGGCCTGTCTAAACACTGGACAACGTCAAAACAACACCAACAACCAAAACGAACACAGCAGTTAGCCCTTTCTAGGCAAAATATTTATCATTTGTTTTTCGCCGTACGAAAAACGTACCATACAAAACTTCTTCTAGCTTAGGGCTCTCGCTAATGAAAAGTGAATAACTATATATATATGGATGGCTTTTTTTTAGTTGGCTAGTCATAACCACAATAACTAGCTTCACACTGCGGAGTGCCGTTTCTTGCCATCTTTGATTCTCTTTATTTTTTTTCTATATTCCTCTCATTATTAATGCGAGTCAGGTCCAAGTTTGTTTTGTCTAAAGCTAAGACACAAAAGAAAGAAGTAACATTGCTAGGATATACCTGCAAGTTTTTTCTTTTTAATGCCGCTTTTCCAACCCCGAGCTCCGCGCGTAACCCTTTCCCGAAAGGATTCGAACGATTTACGACGTTTGCCCATGTCCACTATAAAGTATCCTCCTCACCTTACAAGTTTCTTTTTCCAGCTAGGTAGACCTAGAAACTTTTAATGGCTTGCTTGAGCCGTATGGAAAATTTGCATTTATTTACCTTCAACTTCAACCGGGGAAATCTGAGTCGTCACATTTGTGTCAAACTGCGCAGAAATGTTGGCACAGTTTGAAGCTCAACATTCCTGAACTCCATTCTTTCTTCTTTGGCTCGTCCATTCTACGGCTTTAGACCACCGGTAAAAGTGGAAGTCCAGGTTTTTCGAGGGGGATTTTAGAGGTGCAATGTATGCATCGACAATGGGCGACAAAATGAAACAAGAAACGACGTTGATCATTGTGCCCGATACTGCTGGGGACGAAAGACTTGAAGGAAAGACGAGAAATACGATACGGGGAACCGCAGATCAAGTTTCTTCCTTTTTTTAGTACCCACAGAAATAAAATACGTTGCTTTGGCGAGGCATTTACAAGGTTTTTGGGGGGTTCTGTATAGACGTGGATATGTATATAACCTTAAGGAGAGATTGGCATGAAATATGATGACAGAGCCTCTGGAACGTTTAGGATTACTAACGAAGCGTGTCCAGAGCTGCTCTTTTGCTTCTTAGCTTTTCATTTCCATATGAATATGGTCTACCATAAGTCAGCGATACGAGAAACTTTTCATCGCAAGATATAACTAAGAATAAGTCTTTTTCTCGGCTCGTTTGCTTCTTTTCTTGTCTCATTTAAACTAGTATTTTTTGTTACAGGAGTGGGTCCCGGAGTCGAATGGGAATTGTCTCTTGAGAAGCAACATCGAGGCCAAGACACGTATAGCGACTCTAAATTAGACTTCGTACGACCCGAATTTACCGATCTGACTTGGGCCCAACCCCGACTTATCCACACGCAGTTAGGCGTTCCATTAAAACTCAGCTGCGAAGCTCGAGGTCAACCATTACCAGACATAATATGGTTAAAAGTAATTAAAAAAATAAGGAATCAGCAAATGCATTTCAAGTCCGTTAACTAGTTAAAAAACAACCTTAATTGGCAATTTTGTTTATGTCAGGACAAAGAAGTGGTAGCCGCTAATGAGCGTTTGATCCAAGATGTACGGGTCTCGCGAAAAAACTTGGCAATTAGCCAATTGGGGATTTCCGATGCTGGTATCTATACCTGTTTAGCTCGCAATTTGAATGGCGTATCGAACATTACATTTACACTGGAGATTAGCGGTAAGTTTTTGTTTGGTTGAATAGAAGAAAAGAAAGGAAAAAGAGTGAAGCACAAAAGAATAATAATGTGTGGTGGCTCCGCAGGGGACCCTGCTTCGCGTAAAAAGCCTGAAATAAGTGGGTTGCATCCACTGAATACTACGGTTCGCGTGGGCAATGGAGCCACGCTTCAATGTCACGTGAAGAGTGACATGCCTCCCACGATACAGTGGCTCAAGAAAATCGAGCGAGATGAAACCTTTTCGCTCAATGATACGATACGTCTTGGTGACTACCAATTCCGTGTTTTGCGAGGGGAAAAATATGCGAAAACGGAAGACGGCATTTACTTACATCAGTTGGTCTTGCCCAACGTTGTTTGGTCCGATGAGGGCCATTACATCTGTTTGGGTGCCAATGTCATGGGTTATAGCTTCCGACAAGCGTATTTGGAAGTACGGGATACTGAAAGCATCGTGACACCTTTCCCCTTGTCTCTCACCATCGGTTTGCCGCTTACTTTCTTGGCGGCCCTTGTGTGCTGGTTACGCATCCTCAAACGACGCTCCCAAGAACGCCAGCGTGACAGAAATGAGGTGCATCCAGCAATAAGTAACAGCAGGGACGTGGATTTGTACAAAGGCAACGCAGAACCGCTAATGGACAGCAGCAAGCGAAGATCACCCCCGGGTACTCCGGCCCAAGGTGACTATTTCCAACGAAGTCCCCAATACATGCAGTACCCTCATGTTCTATAAATTAAAAGAACGGAAACCAGGAGTTAAATAAGAGATTGTGTACAGTGCCTTCTTTTCTTTTTAAAGTCAAATTACATAACATGCAAAATATGAACTGCTTGTATCAGACCATGTCTTTATATGAAATACGTCACCAATATAAAATCACTTCCTCACTAGCATATTTTAACATTGAAACCATGGAATTATTCGTACATATTACGGCGATAATTTTTTTAACAATAAAATACGAACATACCACGCACTTCGTGAAGGAGACTGTACAGTACTTATGCTTGAGTGCTTTACCGTAAAAACATATGTGGTCGGGCTATAGGGGGCACTTGCCATAAAGCTGTTGGGGATCCTAACACAAACCTTTCACCACAAAACATGCAATAACGCACTGCAAAAACTAATACTTGCAGTAAATAAACAAGAAAAGAAAAAGCCAGGACTACCACATGGATGCATAGCCGGACGATAGATGTTAACTCTGTAGTGCAAGGGATATAACTGTACTATATACGAACTTTATTTTCCGCCACAGAATGAGTCTTTGAAATCGGAGTAGATATAGTACGTACGTGACTGGATTCCTTATGTTATTGTTAATGTAAGGGTATATATCAGACACAGAAACGCTAAACTTGTATACCTGCACGCGAAGAGACCATTCCGTTCGGGTTTCACGTTCTTCTTGATTATACTTTCCTGTAATTCGACGCGGGCTATTTCGAGGCTTTACTGCATAACTAACGCGTAGCATATCTTATTATGACGACAGTTTATAACTAAATGATTGTTATTAGAAACGATATGCCGAAATGTATGTTGTGATAAAAGATCAGATATAAAGAAGCGTACAAATTTTTAGTTTAAAGTGTGAAAAGTATGCGAGTTCGAGTTTCGGTTTCTTTTGATCAGCCCATAATAAGCACGCACGGGCTATTTAAAAACTGAATAAGTTCGAAGATTCTGCAGTGGAATTTCAATCCAAATACCGCCTGTGATTCAACTGCAATATGGGAAAGTCTTTTGCTTATACTTTGAACTTCATTTTACATCAGGACACGTTAATTTCTTTACTATACATATTTTGAAACAGAACGGATGCCGTTCAGTCAGAATGTTGGGATTTTCTCTTCTCCTTCACCCAAATAAAAGTGCACATAATGTGCGTGCTAATCTGGTAAATTCGTTCGCTTTTTTTGTATTATGTTTCTGTGCATATTTATCTATTATAATATTGTTGCTATACTGATCAGTCAATATTGCATTTGTTTCGCAAGTCGACTTACGATACAAATACAATATTGACGTCGTTTGAATGATCTGATGTTGTTGATACTCTGATACCCCTTGCAGTAGATTTGCAACACTGACCCGATAGCAACAACGGTGGATATTCGCAAGCCCCAAGTAAAGAGTGTAGCGATGAAAGAGAAGTTCTCCAAGGCACACTTTCATGGGCTGCTGGGATGTAGGGAAGATAACCTTTAATTTGTACAGAGTATTTACTGTGTACTCAAGGATAAAAGACGTTAGCTAATCATTGCTACTGTGACACATTCGTCTCCATGGGCTGTTTTGCAACAAAGCAGATTATCTGCATCTTATATTTTCCATTTCTAAGTCCAGTTATATAGCCAGCTCCTCAACAAGATTATAACCGGAGTTACAACGCAAACTTGCAATCTCACATCTTGAAACATCAGATAACCGTTATAGATTTTCACAATCTACAAATAAATTAATAAAGAAAATAAAGAAAGAAATATCATTTACAATGCCTAATGTTTGTCATACCTTTCTCCCTACCTGCAATGCAAATTGGCATCTTTGTTCCCCAAACAATATCTGTGATCCTTTTCTTTCCAACTAGTAGTATTACAAGCAGAGTTACCAATTTCTGATGAGACATTGCGTTTCCGTTATATAGCTGCGGGGCTCTGGTTTCTCGCAATTGGACGCTATTTCGGAATAAGATTACAATATTTCGTACTTTTTAGGGCAAGGAGAAGCAATATCTTAAGTAAAAATAAAGTTACGCGAGAGTTTTATACAAAACTTCTTGACAGTAAACTACGTTATTGTAATACGGTGGATGCAACAATTGAATTTATTGAGCGCCTTCATTGAATGCCTTTATTGAATGCCATGAGCGCCTTTATTGAATGTATGAGCGCCTTCAACAATGAAAAAAGCAAATTAATTTGTTACCTTGGCGGAAAAAGCAAAACTGTGACTTTCGAAACTGTCCTGCTGTAATTATTGTATGTGGAACATTTACAATAATTAATCACCGTATAGTGGATTGATCAACGAGGGAATTTTATAAAATGCAATCCGCATGCTCGTTATTACAATATGTTATAGAAATAGGGCTTGTAATTCTAATTCATTGTTAGAATTGAGGTTGTATATATTCAGGTTCCAAAGCGTTTTCATTTTCTCCGGAAGAAAACTCGCAAAAGTGGGGAGCGAGTTTCGTCTGAAACTGTGTTTCGTCTGCAAATAATGATGGTGAGATGATCTTATTTGTTGACGCTGTCTTATTACTCTTACCCTTTGTAGATACAGCAGGACATTAAGACTAAAAGAACCAAGCCTATGGAGGCAAAAACGTATACTAGAATTAAATTCTCCTTTCTAGTGACGCATTCGTCCCCGTGGGCTATTGAAACGAGGAAAAAATTAAAGTTTTAGTCCCAAAAGTCTACTCGTGTACATTGTTTTTTCCGTTCTTTCAAACAATCCTGTCATCCAGCATACTTTGGTATTCCTTTTAAACTCCCCAGTCAATTAAAGGAACAAGGCACGTAATTGAATGACCAGCTCTTTTAATTGATTGAGGAGTTTAGAAGGGATATCGTGTTGAGAGCCCTACCTGCTAATACCCAAGCGTACAGCAGTAGGCTATAGTTATGACAGAATGGCTCGAAACAATGGAAAAGCTATGTCAATATGCAAAGACCATGTAGCGATGAGTAGTTTGGGTACCGTACTGTACTTACAGACAAATCCCTGATCAGTAATATTCCACTTCCATGTCCAACTAGTTGACTCGCTACAATAGGCTAGACGGTTTGTAGAACCAAGAGTGTATCCGGGATAACATACTACAACTGCAATAAGGCATCCGGTATTTATCAGATCTCCGTTCCGGATTTTGGGCAATGTGCGACACTCTACATAAGAGCACGTCAACGAAAAATTACCGTCCTTTGTTTACATACTTTTCTCCGAAGGTGTGATACATATTGGCATTATGTGTGTCCACATCATTTCTCCTTTGCTCAATGAACACTCTCGGTGAGCCTGACCAAAAAGTTCGTATCCAATATCGCAAGAGTAGAGAGCACTAATGCCTAAGGCGACTGATACATTTCCATTGGTTGGACGTTCTGGTTCTCCGCAACTCGGCTCTATAGTTAGCATATTTTAAACTCCTTTTATAACAAATGCTTTTATCTTATACTTATGATGAGCGTAAGTACTCTCAGCGAACAGACTGATATGTCTAAGTTTCTTTGTCCGTTAGGTCTTGAAAAATGCAGTTTGATGCTCAACCAGGAATCGGACATCGATACATGTTGTCCTCTCGTACAATTAATGGAAAGCTCGGCAAATTCGACTACTGGAATTGGTGCAAACCCACCCTTATGGCTACACGAAAACTTACCCGCCATACTATGATCTTCTATTTCTATCATCATAGTTGTTTCGCTTGAAAGTCCCTCTAACATAAAGAAAAAATCAGTTACCCTAAATATTAAAACAATAGACTGCCTGATCTTAAAGCTCCCGTATAGCTGAACTTGTTATACCCAAGCTAACGTCAGATGGCGTGCAATGCTTTGTATGTGTCTATAGGAACGCGCATTGCTTCTGCGCATAAAACGGCGGGCAGGATAACTCTATAGTCACGTACTCTACTTGCATGCAAGATGGATTTCCCAATTCGCAATTTTGCTTTTTTCGCTTAAACGAAAAATTAGTTTACGTTAGTCAAATTTATCAACGGAAACATTAGAAAGTACAGATAATCATGCCCTTTGCGTTATTATTACCTACATTACTGTCAAGAGCTTTTTTTTTTTTTTTTTAAATAAAATTCGTGGAAGCCTTTCTGGAGTGCTTCTGCGTTATCCGTGCTATTACGTCATTTAAATCTACACGGGAGCCTTAAAATCTTCGAATCTCAGATTTCAAATACATTTTTAGTTAATATAGTTATCTTTGACGTCATTTACCAATTTTCCCAAAGTGGACTTGTAACTGAACACCATCCATACTCTCAATACTAGCGTTAAATACGGTTATTTCGCTAGAGAGTTCCCCATTAGGAAGAAACAATCGCGAACAAGTAGTTTTGTCGTCGTCTACCATCTTGGAAAAATCAGCTATGCCACTACCCGTTAAAGGATGGTCCCAAAGTAAATCATAATAGTCTATGAAATTAAAAACGAATTATATGTGTGTGCAATCCAGTAAATTGTTGATTACTGCAAGTCGGAATGGTGCCATTCCACAACCCACTGCATTTACAAGTCCTTCGCATTTGTTCACTGGACTCGGACATCAAGGTGGCATAAGGACTTTTGCAGCCGTACGTTACTTGCTCATCTTCATTGTACAGATCTTTTCTTGGCATTACATAACCGTTTTCAGGTTCTCCTGGAAATCCACACTGCCGCGCTTTTCCTGGAATTTTAAAAACATTGTATGTCATTCAATACATATTTAAGTAATGAAATAGTTACCGGAAGTTTTGACTACAACCAACATCAAGCACATCAGGGTGAGGAATTTCATTGTTCACGGCTTAGCGCAGTAACTGTGTACGAAATCTCACTAATGTAGCTGCCTTCTGATTTTCTTCCTTTTGTACGTCTCCCCACACAAAGAAACGGAAGTACATGTCTGCTTGATGTGGTTTTTTACACTTTTGATTTGCCTAAAGAAGTAATATGGAAAAACCAAAAGCGCCTTAGTGATAAGATTGTAAACGGAGGCTGCTTCCCGGATGAGGTTTTCGTTCGGATGCATTGCTATGTGTAAGTTTCTATTGATCTGCATAATGTAAGACCTGATTTATATTGGGGTATTTTGTGTATTTTATAGGTAATTATTTGGATTTATAATAGTTCTACGTGAAAGATGACCTTATTTTCGTCCCCGAGCCAACCCACCAGTGAATTAAAATCAAAACAGGTTTTTGCACTTTTTCTTATTTCGTATACAATTCATCTCTATCTATCTCATGCTGTCAACTCTCATCAACTGCATCCTATACGAATACCGAACAATTTAATCTCATCACCATCAGCTCATCCATTGCGGCGCTGAAATGGATACACTATCTCAGATTGTAGTTCCTGCACATTGTCTAATATATACTCTTGCCCTGCTTTTGCCATTCACAGTAAGATAGTGAATACAATACCCTAATCAATCCTAATGACCTATTGTGCCAGTTTCCAAGTTACCGTTCAAAGTGACCATTCTTCCTCTATATAACAACTGCACCCTGGTGGAATCGCAACGACTCATCCTTCACAAGAAGTCCGCCCTGTCTGTAACTTCTTATTTGGAATGCAAAAATTTATTCCCAACGGAAGAAAGCAAAACTCTACAGCAAAAATAAAAAAGCATATCGGCCCGTATGCCTTGGGAAAAAAGCCGCTTCTTCTTTTTGCTTACATTATATATTTTCCTTCTAAACTCGCGGGAGTGCCAGCTAGAGTTGACATCTATGATGTACCCACACCACCAGGGGATTCAAAGCCAATCTCTGAACCTCAACCTCGTCCATCATAGCATGAGAGCGAGATGCTTTTCGCCTTGTAGCTTTCAACGCTCCATCAGACATAAATATCAATATTTGACGGCAAATAGCCATCAACACATAAGCGTATAAATGCGAAAATTGCTCTCAAAATCAGCCCAGAAATTCAAACATCCTAACCCACGTAACACGAAACCAAGTGCTATTTGACCTCCTTCTTCACCTTTTGGAGGGCGATGCGAATAATAGTTGGCTGTCCGTCTCCGTTCACACGCCTTTCTTCAATTTTCACGCAACACAATGGTACGGGCTGGGGCCTTTGTGTGACAGATTCTCCAGCATAGATAAATGACTCAAAGCACCTTTAGGAACCCTCGGCGCTTTAAAGCCTTGTTACAGGTTTTTATTTTTCAAACGAACGGAAACCCACACCCTTGTGCCAGTAAAAATAAAAACTCTCGGCATCAGACGCAACGTTGCAGCGCAAGTTTCCTTTTTTCTAACAGATTTCCAACCCAAAATCAGTCGTTTCTTTTTTTAAACCCCAACATAAAAAAGGACGAGTTACAACTTCCACACAGAAATTTCTGTGTTGCAAGGGAATTGCAAAAAAAATGGCGACCCAAAGTTGTACCTTTACGACACCAATAAATCCAGATTAATTACTAGTGGATGTGCTAACGTCGGAACCACGTGGCGTCTCCCATCAATAATCTTACCTCTTTTCCGAACAACCCCTTTTGCTTCTTGTTATTTTTTCCGCCTTTTTTCCCCTTTTTTTTCGTTCTTCCCTGCCCTCAGCGCTTTGCCACCAAAGTCCCTTTTCCCCCAATGCTAACATTGCAACCCGCACAACCCCTCGTTTGCAAAGCAGCAAACAGCACATGAAAACGAGGGAATATTACCCAAATTTCCAGGGCCAGCTGACGCTCATTTGCCCCATAAAGCAAGTCCTTTATTTTCTTTTTCGGGTAAAACTCGTATATACGACTAATTCAGTTACCTTCCTGTTCACCCTCCTTCCCCTCTCCCTCTCCTCTGTCTCTCTCCCCCTTAGCAAAAATTCAACATTATTCATCATGAGCAAAGCTCTCCGAAAACTTTTCCCATCTCGCTTAGTTAACCGAACCATAAATACGACGTCATTACGCTACAACTCCCTGAGAAAATTAACTCATTTTCTTCATTGTAAAGGGCCAAAGCTCCAAAAAGCTTACCGCCCGCCGCGAAAGTCATTTCTTATGCGTGCAGCAGCAAAGGCCAACTGGGATAAATCATTTGTGTTCTTTTATTCCATAGTCATCATGACGGGAAAAAAATTAATGGTGCCTAATTTGGGTCAAATTGAGTTCTTACTTGTTCCTTTTGTCTTTCTGCTTCCCGTGCACCTTTAAAAAAGCTCTAAGTGAGTTCTTTCCTTTCGTATCTAAACTCTTGGCACCATAAAGTCATATGATGCACAGCATCATATATATATACTTCAGGAAGAAACTTACATATCGGAACAGAGGAAAGGTTTCGGTTTACGAGGCTTTCTGGTTGTAGCACTGTACTGTGTACGAAAAGGCATCCCAAAAGAATGTAACGTTCAAGTAAAATGTTACGAGCTATCCACTACCGGAAAGCGCTGACACTTTCTGTCAGTTGCCAGTGTTTGCTGTTAGCCATAACCAAGGGGAAAGAAAAAACGGGCCAAGGGCCAAATGACCACGACTTCGCATCTTTCGCTTAGATACACATTCTATAAATATAGATTGTATGTCGTGGTAAAGAGCAATAATAACGCGCGTAACACACCCTTGGTAGCGTGTGCGGAGCACGAACCACGCTTCCGGTTCAGACACCGAGTACCATTGATGAGCTTCCCCTTTTAGAACTCTTGCCTAATTAAGCATCGCGGTTGTGAATCGAAAAGCGTTGAAGGGGGAGCGATGTGAGTAAATTGGACGGTTCTTCTTCGCACAAGGGCTTTAAAGGCTCCGTATAGCCCAGTTTTCATTGGTACGCTAGCATAGGGAAGGCAAAAACCATTTCACGTGAAAATTACGTAAAATCTTGACAAAACCTCTTGACAGTAACGTAGTTAATACTAAAACAACGCTCGATGCAATTTTAGTTTTGAATGTTTGCCCTCATCAAATTTGAAAATTCCAATACGATTTTCACTTAGGCAATAAAAAGCACTGGCGAGCCCTAGATATTAGTGTACGTATTTAAGAAAAATTTCATGCAAATAGAGTACGTGGTTATCAAGTTATCGTGCCTGTGCCATTGTATGCGCAGAAGCCATGCGCGTGCATATATACACCCATACTAAGCACTGCGTGCCTCCTTGCGGCAGCTTGGGTGTCACAAGCTAAGTTATACAGGAAGCCATTACTGCATGGGATCTTGATCCTCGTCATAATCAAAACTGGCCGCAATCTTATTTCAGCGCCAAGTTATGTCGGTGCGATACTACTAACTTTGATGTAAATAAAGGGGGTTGAAGTTAATGCCTTGGACTTTTGTGAAGTTTTTTTTCTGTATTTACATAAAAAAGAAGTAAAAAATTTGAGAGGGAAACAGAAGAACGAAAGGATTAGTACAGGCTCCGGGGAAAGAGCTCCATAAAAAGTACTCCTTTAAGGAGGACTTCGCTATATAGTGGCTGATGCTGAAGATAATGAAGCTCGTCGTAATCCTATGTGGTCTCCCCCAAAGCACCAGCAAACCAAGTCTACTTTATTTTATTGTTCAGCTGCTGCTGCGGGAGGATTCGACTACGTATATTAGACCTCTTTTCTTAGATTAAAGTCCTAGGCAGCTGTCCTTGTTCTTTTGTTTTCTGTATAAGCTATATAGTGTTGGGAACCAAAAAATTTATCCAAAATTTTTTCGCTTAACGTTTCGTGAGATATTCTCTTGCTCGAACAACACAAAACAACAGTAAGGAAAAATAGAAAAGAACGTGTCAGCTTTTCCTCCTTTTTTCCTCCACTTTTTAGTGCTTTTTAAGCCTTGAAAACAATCATAGCAAGTGGGAAAGCCATTCATCTTCTTTCGGGAAATGCGTTGACTGTACCCGAAAAAATAATGTTCCGGAGTTTACGGTTGAGGGTCGAGACCAGAAATTTTTTTACCATGTTGAGGTTCATCTGTATGACTTCTTTAGATTTTTTAAAAAATATTATTTATTTGTTTTTGTTTGAAATCCGGAAATGACATAAGCTACAGTACTGCTAAAGCAGACAAATAAGACTTTTCCTTGTGACTCTGTTGGACTGATGGCATTATATATCAGGGGATTTATGGCCCCGAAACCTTTCCACGATGAAATCGCAAGTTCCCTCAATAAATTAAGAGACAAGAGAAGCTTTCCTGTCCCTCTGCTCTTTTCATGGCGATGAAGAGATTAAAGCTGACTATATCCTTACCGCGCCACGAACCCTGTACTGCACACTTGGAATATACACCCCATTTTCATCAGGTTTCACCAACGACACAACCATCAAACGCTGACATAACGCCCATATATGTGTACACATATTTGTGGTTTTCTAAAAAGAAACGGGGGAGAAAAAAGGAAGACAAAGGGATGCGAGTGTTAAGATTTTATCCTCGATTCCCCGTCGTAACTTTAATGGTTCTTTCGGGTTTATACACGACTAAAGCTTTCAGCCATTCGTCCACACATTCACGGTTCGCGGTCCAAGGCGGAAAGAGTTTTTATTCGCCTTGTATTTCCCCCAAACTGCCTCCCCTCCCGTAATGGCATTAGGCTACCAGCTATTTTCCTTAATGAAACGACCCTTCGCCAATGACTTTCACAGCTAATGATGCCATATACTCGTCCTTTTGCTCGCGAACCATTAGAACCCTGTAGACTGACGTCCCCGGAATCGTATATAACTGTATAAGGTGAACCACAAAGGAAGGGCGAGTCGTGAACTTTGGCCACTCTGGAAGAACGTGTGGTTTTGCTTAAAATTAAATGATAAAAACGCGCGGTTCAAGATTGCCCGCGCAGCAGTAGGCGTTAAACCACTTCCAAGTGTACTGTACCCCAGGTCTTCAGGCTAATGAGAGGGGGCAAGTCTCTCATTAGTGATGGGGCTCTAACCCGTCGCTTCTTGTTTTTTTTTGCTTTCCCAACTGCTAACCCCTCTCGTCAACGCAAGGATCCTTGACAATGGTCTTAGCAGCACTTACAGATTTTACCAGAAGCTACAATCCCCACCCTAAATTGTCCCCTCGTTGTCTCTCTCCCTCACTTTACTTCTCTTCACATCTCTGCTTTTCTTTTCGCCTCTCCAGTGTTTCCAAAATGACAATATGACAGGGGGTTGTTGCTGTGGGATCCCGCGAACTCCATACAACTTAATCCGGGGGATTTTTCCGAGAGAGTTCCATTAAAAGGGCAGGGTTAGCAAGCATAGTGGGGCTAGAGGAAGATGAGAAGATCAGAGGGGAGAGAGGCCTTTGAAAAATTCATTCAAAATTTGTCTAGTCATAGGCCTTGAAAAGGAGCACAGAATTGTCTCATCAGAACCCCTCCTTCCAAGTGTTCAAATCCGTACCGTAAGAATTGAAAGAGCGTTAAGAGGGGACTCTTTTTCTTATTTAGTTGTAACTAATGGATGTCCTCCCTGACACTGACCGTTCCCAATCTCCGTATATAATAATAATTGAACGTCTTTGGGCGCCTAAGCTTTACATTTTCGTTCTTTTGTTGTCGAGCAGGAAGCTTTTGCCTGCTTTTGCTGTCCAGTCCAGTCGGGTTCGGTCGCCTCGCTTCTATGCCTGATAAGAAGGCAAAAGAGAAGAAGCAACCTCATTTTCGATAAAGGACCCAAAGGAAAACGGAGAGCGAAGGCCATGCGGGGTCAAAAACTGTATAAGCCTTGACAAGTCTTGGGAAGATTAGTACACCCCCCTCTTCCCATTCCCCCAGAATGGAAAATATGAACGTTTGGCAAAACCACCACCAAATTAAACAGCATATATACTACCGTACCGTACTACTAGCGTGTCAGTGTTTTTCATGCTCGAGTTAAAAGTGCGAGGGAGTTTCTGGTTTCCCATGTCTGCTCTTACTCTACAGCCGGTTTGTATATACGCATATACACGCTGCAAGGGAGTTTCTCTGCGTGATGTGGCTCTGCTCTGTCTCTGTTAATGGCAGTGTTGGTGCAGCTCGAGTGCAAGAAAGACGTGCTATTTCCCTAACTTAAAGCTCGTGTTTCCCCCAACTCCCATGTGTCTTTTGCGTTAACTGTTGACTGTTGAAGGGGGGGGAGGAAGAACGTGGAGAAATACTAACACTTGACGCCGTCGATTTTTGTTGGGCATATTTAATGCCTCGTGGATTCCGAACTTTATTAAGAGCCCGGGCCCCCCTTCACAATTCACGCGCGGGTGATTGTGGCATTGTTTTCACATACTAACTGGAATACTCAAGTTCACAGTCCTTGTCCATGCCTAGTTGTGTCTTCCCAACTGCTCCCACAGGTAAAAGATAAAGAAGTTGCTTAACGCTAATTTGCATCCTTGCGTGGTAGCTGGTGCGAAATTGAGTATACAAGCCATTGACTATGATAGTTCCGAAAGTAAGCGTGTAACTTTGTTCCTAAAGCTAAGTACTGCGAAAGGCTTGCAGAACCATTGAATACGATATTTTCCTCTGTAAGCGTGTAACTTTGTTTCGAAAGTTAAATGCTGCGAAAGGTTTGCATAACCATGGAAGGTAAAGATAAGCGAAGCTAATACTAAAATAACCGACGAAATTGATTTTTTGGGGTAAGATTATCTTTCTCTCCAGGTATTGAAATTAAAGATGTATATACCACGTTGTTAAGAATATAGTGGCCCCTAAAGATTCTGGTTTGCATACAAGTGGCAAAGCAAAACGATCTTGATGCGTTTCCAAAGCAACGCTTATCGAGGGAAGATAAAAGTCTTAAACTTTTCCTTTCTTTTCTTCGAGGACTACACAAGAAAAATTCCGATTGTGAATTTTTATCCCCGTTTTATAACAGATGCAGATTTTATCCATTCCCGCGCCCATAAACGAGTCTCAGAGTCTTAGAAAAAGATTGGGATTCCCGCGATGATAAATCGAGTCTGGCAGAATGCTACTTCTTCAGGCTTCGGCAACAATATCCGTCAGTTGCACGCCTTCCCTTTTCTAATCACGGATCCTCCCCCTCATATGGAACACAACAAGCGAAACAGTTTTGAGTCGAAACCAAACCTCATCCTGGTGTATGTATTATTATGGGATTATCCAAACATAAAAGCCTTGACCGAAGTCAAGAGAGTGTGCCCATGGTCCCTAATTGTTATGCAAAAAACCCGCCCCATACATCTTCCTGGTGCTGTAAGAAAAGACCGGCTGTTTTGTTTGGTGCGGTACTATACATAACCGCAGGAATGAGATGCAGCATCAAAGCCAGCCAAGTATGAAAGCAACGAGGTGGGGGCATTATAATAACGTTATATTTGACTTACACAGCACCACCACGACTTCTAAAGGCGAAAAGAGCGAAAACGTTCGAAGCTCTCTATAGGACGATATGCCATGTTCAAGGCAGAACTATGCGGTTGTATATTATGCGCCGACTTGTTGGCTTTGCATTGACTTGAGAAAAGGTTGTACTGGACCAGATTTGCATATGGAAAAATGTCTTAGGGTTTGGAACCATACGTTTTTATTCCCATTTCCTCTGGTAAGCACTTCACAGGACAAACCAAAGCAGAGGAGTTTCCGCCTATTTCTCGTGACTATTATTGTCACTGCAAAATTATGCGAAAGTCCAACGCATAAAACCTCAGTTTTGCTTAGATTTCAATAATAATGTAGCACGTTTTGCTCTGGCTGCTCGCTGGTTTCTTGTTCTATGCAGATTGGCGTGCCAACTCTCAACGCGGGCGGACTTGGAAATAAACAGAACAATAAAAAAAAGTGGAAGAAAATCGTGAATTTGGAATTTGGTTGCAGGGTGGGCAGAGCAGAACCAAGAAGGAGACCTGATGTTTCCAAGATGAGGTCATCTGGGCTAACTACCGTCATCTCATACATCTGCTTGTCGAACATTTGGATTGTCATGGCTCTCGCGGACTCGGGAGTGAAAGGTATGTTAACTTTTCAATACACCATAAAAACGAAGAGTGACAAACTTAACCAGGTGAACATCTAAGTCTTAACACTCCTAACAGTTAAAGGGGTCCATTTATCTTGATTTTGGCCCTCCAGTATAGTCATGTTATACTTGCTGTTGCTACCCGAATGCGTTGCTTGCTTTTTATAGGGAGTTAAACCAAGCAACTTAACGAATGTTGCTTTCCAAATAGTCCGAAGCGATAAAACAAAGTTTCCGGGGCAAGAAGAAGACGTTGGGGAAGAGGTGTTAACCGACAAACGTCGGTGTTCTTGCTGACAAGGCGCTAGTTAGAAGGGGAAAACCTTCGATTCCAAACACATTTTCCCCCTTATGGTTCAAAGATTTGGAGAAACGATATTCCAGTTGGCATCATTAACTTCCACGCGCCTTAATACGTCCACAGGGAAGGCTAAGGCGCCACGAGTAGGTCGCGCGAAGATATGTCTTGTACTAATATATCGCATTTGAGTTTTGTTTTCCTCGAGTTTTACCGAGTTAGAGCTCGCAAGAAACATACGTCAAGAGTCCGGAGTGAAATTGTTTGTATGAAGGTGGCAAACGTAGAAGTTTGCATTTCGGTTTGCGGTTTACGTTATTCCTCGCTCTTCTTCCTAGGACTGCCTGCTGACTTGTGCTTCCAAGCCAGTCCGTATATATATCCGTCTTCACGCGGGACTCCCGCTGCACCAGAGGACGCCGGAGGAGGCGTAATTCGTATACATTATAAAGGTTCTGGCCAAGCACAGGAAGCGTATAAGATGCTCCAACGAAAACCCCCTTATAGGTTTTACGCTGACAGATTCAATGAAACTTGCCAACATATCTTCCGAGATATACAAATATATGCAACCTCGGAAGCTCCCCAGCACAAGAAACACAAACTCTTAGGCATCTTAATGAATTGCAGTGGAGCATAACCTTTCCTGATAAACACCATAAATAGATGGCCGTGTTATTCTGTGCTATACAGATAAGCTACATATGCTAAGACTTGCAAATGCAAGCTATTGAGATTTTGTTTTCTTTTTCCGGGCTGTCCCAAGGTTTTTGCTTTGTCGCTCTCGTCTATGCATAATGGGACCACCACCAACTGTTTGACATGGCCCATAACTCTTTAGCAATGGTAAGGTTATGTTACGCCTCCCTCGAAGATGACTGACGCACGGAACGTATGCAGTCATGCTTACTCTTGATGAACTCAACTCAACTACCCAGCCCCCTAATAAAACATATCATCCAAATATGACACCCCCAACCCTGTCAGTCTCACTCAGAATTAGCCCGATTTATGACCCATGCTGAAATTTTCCGCTAAGATAAACTCAGCATCCCAAGGAATTCCCCCCCCCCGTTCTTTGATAACGAAGAAACGAAGGACGGGGGAAAAAAGAAAACTTTTCGAAAGTGGACTCGAGGGGATCGGTGACAAGTTAATTGTCTTTGGAAGTGGTCCCAAAAATTGGAGCAACCGACAGACTGGAAAATAAAAATGAAAAAAAATGCTCCGGGGACATTTGGGCGGGCGACCCCCCTCCCGTGATTCCTGGCATATCTAGTCGCAGTAATGGCCCTTAATTACGTCGTCTTCAGCCCACCCACAACCTTTACAGTCTTTTCACATCATACTCGGGTATACCAAACAGTTATTCCATTCCGGGCCATTGCTATTTCCATACACACGTTTTTCTTTCGACCAACGCCAAGAGAACAGAAGTGCTGTCTATTGTGCCAGTGTCCATTTTCTTTAGGACTCGGGGGGATGAAGAGAAAAAAATACAACAATAGATCTCCAAAAGGGCCAGAGATAGCTGTCGCTCCGCCTCCTGGAAAGATATAAAGTGCTCATGTGTGAAAACTCAATTTGGGGTCTGAGCTCTGAAGTCGAGGCTACTGAAGCGCAAAATTAGACAACTGGATTTTCTTCCCTTTATTTAAAAAATAAAAAAAGATGTGGGTGCTTGTAAGACACAGAATTTATAGGTCAATTTTCGGCTTGTTGGATAGCGTTTCGATATGGTGGGGGGAAGGCTTTGCGGAGCAAGTGACAGTAAAACCGAAAGTGGTATATTGATTTTCTATTTTCTATTTTTGTGTTTATAGGTCCACCACACGTGACTGGGCCTGTGCCACCTCGTCAAATCCTCAAGTCCGGTGATTTGGTTCTCAAATGCCCCATTCAAGCTACGCCTTCTCCCATAATTGAATGGTTCAAGGTATAAAGTTTCACATTTTTTATTATTATTTGAGCTCGATGTAACACGAGGTCAAATTAAAATGTATTTAAAGTTTAAAAATAGCAATTTAGCCAATTATGCAACTTCTATTTGTTTCCACGTTTTCAATGAAAGTGGAATTTAATTATTTTTAAAAATAGTAATGTAGCCAATTATTCAAATTTTTAATTTAATTTATTTTATTTATATTGTATTGTATGTATAATTATTTTATTTATTTCTAAATGAAGGATGGGGAAAGCATTACTGCCGGATGGGATCGTTACAAGACAACCAATCAAGGTTTGAAGATCCGCCAAGCTGTGCCTGATGATTCTGGGCAATTTACTTGTAAAGGTGTCAACGGATTTGGAACCGAGCAAGTTTCCTTCCAATTGATTGTTGTAGGTAAGCTAATTAAAGCCATACCGAACAAGAGGATGTACAAACTCGGTTGAAAGAAAAAGTCTCCAAAGAAAAGCTTCCGCTTCTTGGTTTTCCCTCCGAAGTTTCTCGCTTTTAGCTTGTTTCTTATAAAAACAACGATGTTGTTTCGCGCGGGGTTGGGAAACGATTTCAACAGCTGTTTCAAGCCTGACATTGCCTTTCGCCTCTGAGAAATCTCTTTCCTCTTCACACCAATGCCTCACCCCCACAGAAAACCGCTCTTCTTTAACCACAAGAATCTATTTTTCTTGTGCCATCCCAGGGAATAAAGTTCCTACCCGCTTAACTTTTTTGGGGGGTTGTTTTTTATTGACATTCTTCGCAGGCTCAACGCTCTGGCAAACTCATTAGGGTCTTTCAATAGATGTGTAAATATGGAAAGAAATTAAGGAATCAACCCGCGACAACGCGAGTCTGTAACGTAATTCTTGGAAATTCCTTCCGTTTTTTTCTACTGACCTGAAAAAGATAAAAAACTATAAAAGCCAAATAAATAATAATAATAAAAAAGCAGAAGCAAAATAAACGAGTTGCTGAAGGCCGACGAAGGAAGTTATGGTAGTAAATGTCCAGCTCACGGAGGTTATAAATTCAAATTAAGAGTGCACGCAATGCCCATGCTGTACGGTACGAATCAAGGTACGGTACAGAGCGACAAACTGTGATTTCCGGAGAGTAATCAGCTGTAACTTTTCCCACTCGTTAGACTTTTTTCCCACGGCCAATCATCACCGTTCGCTACATACCAAGACAGAATCCGTTATCTTTGATTAGATTCAATTTCTTTGATTAAATTATGTGGCTCCTTAGTGTTCCAATCTTTTTTCTTATGTAAAAAAATGTTACGGAAAACTTTGGGTGGTTTATTGTTTCCTTTAGGAGAGTTAATTAAATTATTCAGTTAGTTAATTCGATTCAGTAGTAAAATTTACATTTTGTGTGATTGTAATCCTTAGACCCAAGTGGAACTACTACCGAGCTGCCTTTAGTATTCGTCGACTCGGATGTTGGTGGAGAACCTACTGTGAACCGCATACAAGGTGTGATGCCCTTATGGACGGAATTAAGTCGCCCCAGCCATTCATTAATTCAATTACCTGTGGGCGCCACTCTGAGGCTCAAATGCGTCGCTGATGGGGACCCATTACCTCGTCTCACGTGGACTCGAGTAAAAACACGCCTTACTGTTACATTTTGTCAGCTTTTCATTTTGTCATTTTTACATTTTGTCGGCTCCCCTATAGCGTAGCTTCCTCTATCACTAAAGCATTGAGAACTCTTACGTAAAAAGTAGACGCGGTTTTCTACAAAACTTTCCGATAGTAATGTAGTAAAGGACATGATTTTGATTATCAGATTATTTTACTTTTTAATGCTTACCTTCACTCATTTTAAAAATGCACATTGATCTTTCACTGAAGCAGGAAAACAGCAAATCGGGAATTTGAAACTGCATTCTGTAAATAACTATGTTAGGGCACTTTCTAAGAGAAACTTAATGCAAATTGAGCAAGCGATATGAAGTTATTCGGATCGTCGTATTTATGCGTAGAAGCAATGCGCGTACATATACAGCCTGCAAAACATTGCACGCCACCTAGGTTCTGTAAAACAAGCATAGCTATATGGGAACCTTAACAAATAATTTTAGAATATGTTTATTTGTTTAGTATATGTTTATTTGATAATTTTGTATACAATAAAGTAACTTTTTGTTTTCTCGTATTAGGATAATATCGAGTTACCGTTTGAGCGAAAAAATGGGCCCTGGACTTTAGTTTTGAATTCCGTGTCCGAAGAAGATTCGGGTAGTTATACTTGCAAAGCTGTGAATGCTTACGGCACAATCAATGCTACGTTCCAAGTCGAAGTTATCGGTAAGCCATGTGACTTATACAAGTATAGGCTTGTAACTTCAAAATTAATGTTATTTTCTTTAAATGTTTATATTTAAAGAACGAAACCCTATGAAACCTGAATTAGACAGCCTGTACCCGATGAACCAGACGTTGATTGCTGGCGACACGGCCAGGTTTCAGTGCAGAATCCATAGCGACGACGTGCCTTTCTTGCAATGGCTCAAACGACTCAATCCTATCGATCACCACAGCGGCGACTCTCACCCGGATATTCTACTTCCCACCGAAGGCATTTTACACGTAAAGAAACACTATTTCTTAACAAATAGACAAAATAATTTGTCTTTACGTTCAATTGAACTACCCCGTATCAAAAAGGATCTAATGTTCGTTTGTAATCGTTGAAAAGGTGGGCGGTTGGCGTTACAAAGTGCTTCGTGCAGGAAAACCAGCCCTGCAGAACGAAGACGGCACTTACATTGACAAACTCATGTTGCCAGACATTACTTTAGCTGATGAAGGCATTTATATTTGCGTAGCTACCAACAGCGTGGGCTTCAGTTACAAAGAAGCTGCCCTACAAGTCATGCCTCGTAAGCAAATTCTCAGCGTAAAAGTCTCAACCTTCATTCTCAAAACCTTAAATTACCCTTTAAAAAATATATTTAGTAATTCATAATCGTGCGGTATAGATATACAGTAAAATAATAATTCAAGCATATTTTAAAACAAACCTAAAAAAAATACAAATGTTACGAGTAAAATAATTAATTAATCAGAATATAGTCAGTTTAAACTTTAAAGTATGAACGACATGCTTATGAGCTAAAGAAATTATTGAATTTTAAATTATTAACCAGTCAGAATCAGTTTTTTAGCTACAAAATTACATTTAAAAAAAATCGTTTTAAATAAAAGAAATGAAAATATTACTATTAATAAATTGTTATTGAAATAATGATAATCAAAATATTGTATCAAGGCTGGAATAGTTCTTCAGCGTAGTTAGAATATAGCAGAACTATGACAGAAAATTATTCCGTTAGTTAAGTAATTATAATAACTCTTTTTTTTTTTTAACAGCCGTTAATGTCAATTATGACGTAGTCCCGGCTTGGCCAACGACAGCTGTGATTGCCTTACCAGCTGCTTGCTTGGGTTTGATCTTATTCGTGGCGATCAGTGTGTATTGTGTCAAGAATCGGCAGACCAAAGCATCCCCTGTTGCTCGCCACGGCAATTTATCAGCAGCCGAAACCAAAGACATGAGCACAACACCTTGTTTGCTCCCGTCGCACCAAACCGATCAGCATTCTTCTTCCGGAGGGGTTGGTGGTGGTGGCTTATCTAGTGGGAGATGTGAACGAGACTTGATGGAGCCATTGTACGCTGGCAACAATCGGGGTGGTTTCCCACGCCCGGCTCCTACTCCACTTGTGCCTTATTACACGAGCGTAGGCGGTCCTCCTTCTGGACTAGTAGGAGGAGGAGGATCCGTCATCGGTAGCAACGTTAGTGCTGGTGCTTACCATACATCTAACGCTTATCACACGCCTAATCTCTACCCGCAGCACTTGCCTCATCATCCTCAGGTCTGGCACCGGGATATGCGTGGAGATTACCATACCAATCCCGGTAGTGTCGGTGGTGCTTGCCCTTCATGGAGACCGCAGATGGTCTAAAACACAAGTCGCATAAATATGAAAATAGAGTTTTTATATATATTGTACAGGTTTTTGTACATAAGATTGCTTGACTACTTACTCCCATAAAGTCCACCCCCCCCACTCTTTAGTCCACCCCCAACCCGCCCCCAAACTACAAAAAACGTGTATTTCTTTTGTGGCCCCTGATCTGCATGGTGCTACTGCTGACCGCTGGCTGGAGTATTTATAAATGTGCAATACAAGAGCTTTATCACTAATTCAAAATGAAACAAGTAAGCCACCTGATCGGTTAGGTTTGATTGGAAAGACAAAAATGGTTCTGTTAACTTTGATTGGTACTCGTGGGCACAATTACGACTTTTGCGTCTCATTTGTTTGAAAGTCGTAAGTGAGCCTTATATACAGAGTGGCGAGGCCGGATACGGTAATGCGTTAGGGAAAGCGTAGGGATCAGGGTTGATCACTCGACATGGCGGTATTCCGTAGCCCCAGCCTGCATTGTCGGGTCTGTAACCTGGAGAGGCTGGCGCCAGCCAAAAAATGGGCGCAGTCAGGCTCAAGTGGAAGCACATGACAAGTGCGAACGTTATTATTACGACTGATAATCGTCCCGACACTATGGAGCTTGGCATTTTTCCACCCAGGCACCGACCGATATTCACACTTGAAAGAGAGAGAACTTGCTAAAGATGAGAGTGGAAATTAAACACGTGGCCTTTTCTACTGTAATTGTAACTAAATGCTTACAAGTGATAAAATTGTCGAGTGCTGCAACAACCGAGGAGCTGGGAGCACTTCAAAGCTGTAGTTTTTCACTAACGCAAATGGAGCGTAAGCATTACGACAAATTAGCCTGTCGTAAAAAAAACAAAAACAAGACAGATTTTGGGCAATGGGAGATGAACTGGATTTGGAACCGAACCTATTAGCACGAAACAAAGTTTATTTCAGACTGGACATGAATCTTGGGCTGCAGTTCGATTTACGCATAGCTGCAAGAGGGAAAGTGAAAGTTGAAATTGCGCCTATGTTGCGCTGGAGGGAGGTGTGTAGGATACGAGAATACGGGCCAAGGTGTGTTATCGAAACATACATACATGTATACCTGGGGCTATACCTCAACTTAAACCCCTCCTTTTAGCGTAAGGATTATTATACCGAATTAGGTGCATGGGGCAATTTGCGCTCAACAGTGTTGATTTTAGGCAGCCTTCACTGGTTTGAACCGAAACTGTCAGCCGTTCTGTAACTGGTTTCGCCCTTTTTCCCCTGAAGAAAAACAAGAGAGCCATTCAAGGTCCAAAAGAAAAGAAAAAATTACTAACCTTGCTCCCACCCCATTCCGTAGTTGGCGATCTCAGTCCGCGACAAACTTAGACAGGTTCTTCCTGGTTAGATTGCTGTTTTTTCATTATATTTTATTTATCTATAATGTCTATTTTATTTTTCGTATTTAAAAATACTTTTACTGGTTCGTTCTCTGGCGTTTTTCAGTGATTTGTACATAGTTTGCTGCATGTGTATGATATAGTCGTTAACGCTACAGATAAAGACTTTCATATGCTATATACTCTAGCAAAGTACAGCAATAAGGTCCATCCTTATCGGTTTCCGTAAAGGAAAGTAAGTACTAATTTAATCTCGGCTCAATGTTCTCTTGGCTTATAAAAGGAAAGTGTAAGTCATTAAAGTTTGTGTCAGGCAAAGACTTGTCAGGCAAGTTTTCCTTTCTTTGAGCATGTGGGTCACGACTAAAATATTGACTACCTCTTTTTGTTCGGATTTCGGATGCCTAATGCAATTTGGATAATGAGTGAGAAACGAGTGGGTGAGAAAAACCCTCAATCATGTATGAAAAAAACTCGTAAGCAAACACTTCGTAGAGCGAAATTTTAATTCGTAAAAAAGTTAAATGCCTGGAACAATAAGAAACGGGAGAAAATGCTCCGTAATGAAAATAAATAAATCGCAAAGCTTGCATATGCTGAGATATTTTCAGAAAAAGTATTCTTCAATTCTCTCTTTCTGTTTCTTTACTATAGGTTTACCTGATAAACCCTATGTATTGTAGTTGTGAGACACCAATGCAATATTTTTTCTGATTTATAATGTAATATTATTTAGTTTAATATGAGGCATTGCGTTTGGTAACAAATTTCGCTAAAAAATGTTTTTCACTTACACTCAAAATAGGACTTCTTTTTAGGCCGATGTTTTCTAAGCTTGTTTATGGATCATGTTCTTTGCCATTTCGGCAAAAAAATCGACTCCCTTTTGGTTTATGTGTTCTTGGTCAGGGATCTGAGCCTTGCAGCGAACAAGCCAATCTTGAATGCGGGGAAAGGAAGCAAGCACTCCGGTATATGTAGCCTACAGGAAGAAATACATAAACAGCAAATATAGCGTGACACCCAAAACAACTTCGCGAATTCGCATACTTCAATTGTCGTCACAGTTGCAAAAAGAGTAATATCTGCTAAAGTCAGATGGTCTGCGACAGCGTATTCCGTCGTCGTTAAGAAGGCTTCCAGGAACCCAAGAGCTTCATCCATCTTTTTCTTTTTCTCTGCGTCTAATCGCTGGCCATGAAGTAGAACAGGATACTAAAAACGTTATAACATATTAAATATATAAATTTTTTGGGTTACATTGTGTATACAATGTCATAAAATATACATTGTGTATATAATGTAATAAAATATACATTGTGTATATGTATAATAAAAATAAGACTCACTGAGCATTCGGCATAGCGCTGGTAAAGTACGCCCATATCAAAATACATTCTCGAATCAAGTAAACCTCGCGACTTGGGCTCGTTTGGATACAAAGTGCTATCCTTTCCATACTGATTAGCCAAATATGTCATCATGGCACGGCTTTCGGTCAATACGAAGCCATTATCATCCAATGTTGGAATTGTATGTTGGATATTAATTTTGATAAACTCGGGTTTCAAATGCTCGCCAGCCATAATGTCAACCGATTTCAAGTTGAGTTCCACGCCAAGAATTTTAGCTGCCATCATAACTGCGCGGCAAGGAGCGCTTGGGAACGCGTAGTAAAAGTCAATGGTCATTGTACCTAGAAAATAACGAGCTCATTGGAAAGGTGTCAGGAAAAAATTTTGCAAGAAAATAGCCAATAACCATGCCTTATTATATTGGTCGTATAATCGTAAACAAGGAAATTATATACTCTCCTCCCAAATAAAAGTAAACAGGAAAAAATAATAACTCAATGAAATATTATGGCAATAAGCTAGTTTCGCGAATGAAGACTTCCATGTGCAAGATCTCGCTATAACGTACACGCAAGGGGATGGAAAATGGGTACGTTATAGACGATTTGTACACGTTATATTAGCGAGATTCTACTGTAGCTAATGTTTTCAAGGAAACTATAGCAATCTTTCGTCTAATAAGTGTAAGGGCCCTCAGACTTAGACGGAAGTCGAAGCTTTCACTTGTTTAAGCTTTCAATATAAGCTGACATTTAGCTACAGATTCCGCCCGCAAGCATTTTTTTTAGATAAGCCCGAACTATATAAAATTGTGGTATGGGTATAAGAAAAAAAAATAACGTTAAAATTGAACTTATTAGTAAAAATTGTCAATTACCGGACTCAGTTCTTTGAAGATGCTTTGCAGGATGCAACAAGTTATCACATATGACAGCCACTCCCAACTTAGAACAGTGATTCTTCTGCTGCGAACTGCTACATGGGCGTATTACGATTTCAAGCCGTAATCTTACGTTATCTGCATGGTTGGGGATGGTCAAGTCGTCATAATGAATTTGTCATACTAACGTTATGGCTTACTGAGTGTTTACGATGACGATGCATTCCAACCCTTATATCGTATCATTATCAGTTTCCGTATCGCAGGATACGAAATAGATAATCACTTAGTTTAAATAAGCTATAAGTATAGATATTTCTATAAGTATATATAAATATAGACGCAAGATTAAACGTACCTTTTGCCAGCCTTTCAACAACGCGTAAATTATAGAACGTTCAGTAACGTACAATTTGCCTTTATAGTACGTAAATATTAATCAGCGAAGGCAAATGCAAGATAACTTATGAGTACTTGCTAATTTCACACTAATCAATTAAATTGAAATTCACACAACAGCAATAACAATCATAAAATGATAGATTATGGGGGTAGTATATTTTTAGCTCGGATATTTTTCTCAATAACTCACGTGTCGGTATAATATACGTGTTCGGTACACGCTTGCGTTATATTCTGTGCATTAACCGAGCATTTATGCTCGGTTTTAATACTAAATACACCATATGCTCGAGCATACATGGTGTATATTTAGTATATAACCGAGCATATTTAGTATGCTCGGTTATTAGTATATTAGCTCACTAATATAGCGACAAAATGTGGGTAAAGAAATCCATATTGGGAAGGCGGGAAATTTAGAACTTCATTAACAAAAATTGTTAACTTTTTGCAGTACTATCCTAGAAAATGAAGAATTTTTTTCTTAACGAATTGCTTCTATTAATGTTTAGCATACGGCGAAGCAAAGACAAGATGGCCAACTTTTACAAAGTTTCAATGGAAACAAGACTTGGCACGGAAATAATTTCTAAGCTTGTTTGTGAACCGTGTTCTTGGCCATTTCTCCAATAACATCTGCTCCCTTTTGGTTTAGGTTTTCGTGATCAGGGATCTGAGCCTTGCAACGAACTAGCCAATCTTGAATGTGAGGGTAAGAGGCAAAAACTTCGGGATATGTAGCCTAAAAATAGAAGATAAAATGCTTGAGTTACTTCAATTTCCAAAATAAATCTATCTAAAGGCGCATTACTTCAATTGTCGTTGCAGATGCAAGAAGGGACAGATCAGCCAAGGTAAGATGATCTCCGGCAGCGTACTTCTCCTTGGTTAAGAAGGCTTCCAGAAACCCTAATCCTTCTTCCATTTTCTGCTTCTTCTCAGGATCTTGTGTTTTTTGTCCCGAAAACATTACAGGGTACTATATAAAAAGTTACAATACTAATAAAGGAAGGTCTAATAAGTATGCCCAGCAGCAATAACCTAACCAAACTTTACTAAAGAAGGAATATATAACTTACGGTGTATTCGCCATAGCGTTGGTAAAGCACGCCCATATCAAAATACATCCTGGAATCGACCAAACCTCGCACTTTGGGCTCTTGGGGGTACAACGTGCTATCCTTCCCGTACTGATTTGCCAAATACGCCAGAATAGCACGGCTTTCCGTCAAAACAAAGCCATTATCATCCAAGGTTGGAATGGTATGTTGGACGTTCATTTGGATGAACTCGGGCTTTAAATGCTCGCCAGTCATCAAGTCGGTCAATTTCAAGTTGAGTTCCACTCCAAGAAGTTTGGCTGCCATCATAATTGCGCGACAAGGGGCGCTCAATGGCATGTAGTACAAGTCAATGGTCATGGTGCCTTATAGACAAAGCCATTAACAATAAAGCGCGTTATAAACCGACGTCGTGAGAAAAAAATCAACAATAAAATCAGTATAGTCATGTTCTTGCTTGTGTTACTACGACACCCAAACCACCGGAAATGAAAGTTTCTTCCGAAAGAGAAAAGGAAAGACTGATGATGGGTCAGCTAAAACTCTCGTCAGTTAATGTACGTCTGCACGAACGTTCCTGCCAAGCAAACTTTTAAATCCATGCTTCCGCGCCCAAAGCTGTTTTCAAGCTCAAGGCCAACTTTGCATGTCGTACACGTCTCAAATTCCTAAGCTGTACACAAACTAAATTATCAATAATCCGTTGGATTGTGGCAAACAAAAGGTATGTTGATAATGAAAGTTTAATACTATACTATATCGACTGACTAAATAATAACAATAGCTAGGTTTTAACACAATAAACGCGCAAACTCTAACGTTAATAATAATTACCGGTTAAATTCGCCTTGGACGCTTCACAAACGCTAGCAGCTAGATGTCGTCTCTTGGGGAGTCCGCACGGTAAGGAGCTTCCTCTGCTGGCAAACGTGCCTTTATATACGAGGGGTGTCGGATCCGGTCCGCATTCTCACAAGTCATCGTGATTGGCGGAAATCGCCAAGTTATCCCATGCGTGCGAAATGCTTACCTGATATCAAAGAGAAGTTCAAGAAGCTTCCTTCGCAACTGTTAGTATCACGCTGAAAACAGCTTATCAAAAACGAAAACAAGTTTGCCGAACGCATAGTTCTTGCACGCCTATATATTGTAAAGGCGTTCGGACAGTGGTAAATCGCCAGACTGCCTTGCATGGAGATCCCATATCGTAACTTTGCCATTTTTTATTTATTTTCTATTGTTTTTATTTCGGTTAATATTTCTATTCAGTTGGAAAATATGACGGCATGCATGCCCGAGGTTATTTGCACATATGGAACTAATAGCGTTTTCCCTTGGGAACCTGGTGCAACACTTCACTGTTGCAAATCCACAAATTCACTGTTACAACACACAATTTTGGGGCATTCAGTGCAAAAAATGCTGCACCAATTTTCCCAAGGAAAAACGCTACAAGTAAATGGCGGATTCGGGAGAAAAAGTATACGTGTAGTAGCAATCCGCTTGCACGTACCAACTTTCCTATCGGTTGGATTTGTCGACCGAAAAAATAATATCGAAACCAAAAAAAAATGGTCAAAGGCAAAAAAATGGCGGCAAAGAAATATATTGGAAAGGTGGGAAATTAAACTGTCATTTAATAAATATGAAGGTTTAAATCTTTTTCAATACTGTATTATATTACCAAATTAAGAACATGTTGAATTGCTTTTACTGGGTCAAAAAATGAAGTACAAATAACATGGACAGTTCTTGTAAAACTGAAAGAAAGTAAACTTTGTCAGAGGTAAACTCACAACGAGTGAGATTTGAACCGGAAGTAATTCTTAAACATGTTTGTGAATGGTATTCTTGGCAATTTCTCCAACAATATCGGCACCCTTCTGATTTGTGGTTTCGTGGTCAGGGATCTGAGCCTTGCAGCGAACTAGCCAATCTTGAATGTGAGGAAAAGAAGCAAAAATTTCGGGAAGTGTAGCCTAAAAAGAAGATAGGAATACTTAATATCCTTAATTACAAAAAAATATCTTTAAAAACACATTACTTCCATTGTCGTGACAGATGCAACAAGGGTCAGGTCAGCTAAAGTGAGATGATCTGCGGCAGCGTATTTGCTCTTGGTTAAGAAAGCATCCAGAAATCCTATTGCTTCGTTCATTTTTTTCTTTTTCTCGACGTCAAGGACTTGATCTTGCTGGCCGTCAAACATGGCAGGAAACTACAGAAACATTACAAATAAATAAAGTAAAGTGTATGTACTATTATATGAGTAATATAAACCAGATTTATAAAACAACTTACGCAGTAGTCGCCAAAGCGTTGATAAAGTACGCCCATATCAAAGTACATCCTTGAATCGACCAAACCACGCATTTTGGGCTCGTGTGGGTACAACGTGCTTTCCTTTCCGTATTGATTTGCCAAATACGTCATAATAGCACGGCTTTCCGTCAAAACAAAGCCATTATCATCCAAGGTGGGAACGGTATGTTCGACGTTCATTTGGATGTACTCGGGCTTTAAATGCTCGCCAGCCATTAAGTCAGTCGATTTCAAATTGAGTTCCACTCCGAGAATTTTGGCTGCCATCATAACTGCGCGGCAAGGGGGGCTCAAGAGCATGTAGTACAAGTCAATGGTCATTGTGCCTAGAAAAAGCCAATCACAAGCGGGTTAAAAGACGTCGCGAGGGACGCGAGTCGGCAAAAAATTTCTTCAATTAGTGTGTCTGCAAGCGTTCGAGACAGAAAACTCCAAATGCAAGCATCTAAGCCTTATTCAAGGCCAACTTGCCCGTCGCCCGAGCTCCTAAGCTTCGAGCAAAACAAAATTTGAAAAGCTCTTGTGAACAGAGAGTAAACGAATTACATTTTAAGGTTAATTACCCGTTTAATTCGTCTCCCGATGCTTCAGATAATGTTAATAACTAGATTGTTGGAAAGTGCGCGGCAAGAAGCTTCGGCTGCTGGCAATCCGTTCTTTATATGCGAGATGTGAACAATGTGATCCCCATTCTCACGAGTCATCGTGATCGGTGGAAATCCATGAAAATGCGTTGTAAATGCGCACGCGTATGAAAGAGAAAGCTAAGAAGCTTCTGATGTTGAGTATATCCTGGATTATGCTGTGAATGGGATAACATCGGCATGGTCGATAATGTCGTAAACAAAATTATCCACGGATTGTAAGCCATACGGTAAAAACAAAAACTACGACAACAATCAATTGTCATCATATTTTTACCCGTTGCCCGTCACAATTTGAGTGAAAAATGAAAAAAAAAATGGAAAAGAAAATACGAATTTATTTCCTGAGTACAATGTAGTAGTAAAATATCTCTCAACGGTGGAGCAGGAGTTTTTCTTCGTTGTAAATTAACCGTATTATTTTCACAAACATTTAAAAAAATCTGCCAAAAATCTCAAACACAAATATTTTCTTTACCCGAGGTAGGGAAGACGTCCACAATGATTGGAAGCAAGTATGACGAACAACACAGATCACTTTTCTTCATAGGTAGAAAAGACGGTCACTCAGCAATTCACTTGGCTCCTTACGCAGATGTTCTCCGACCATATAAGCCAATTTATGGGCGTACTAAACATTCACAAAATTGAAAATAAATAATAAATCAAATACAACAGATTAAAACTTAAATAACTATTGCCTATCTAATACATACCAAACAAGGAGCAGGAACTCGAACCGTACCAGGCCAATTGAAATACATATGCGTCATTTTGTACGTAAGACGCTGAAGATGATCCACTTTCATTCCGCCATCCTTGACCACCACGTAATGGGTAGGAGAAACAGTACCCTGCAGAATCCAAATTACAAGTTAACTAATCATCTAAAAGAGTTTTCCACTGAAGAAAATGGAGGGAAAAAACGCTGACCTCTCTCACGTGCTGCGAAACTAGGAAAAAATCGAGCCAGTTCTTACGGACAATCGTGTGATCCACAACTGTTCCAGGGTCGGGGTTCTTAATGCCTCCAGAATGCTATTTGACGAAAACATTCATTCATTAGAATCAATTCAACTTTAGCAAAAGCGCCATCTTACCAACTCTCCAAAGATCCTCGTGTTAATCCGCTTCTGGACTACAATTTCAGTGAATTTAGGATTGTAATCTGGTCCTACGCTCATAAATGCTGCCATCAATTGCTGGACTTCATGGTCTCGTACCATCGAAAGCTGCCCGTCGCCAACTCCGTCTCGATAGATCACAATGGTGCCAGGATACTTGCCATTAACCTATTGCAAGAACATTTTATTGGAGTAAAGTTTTAAAATCTTATACAATTTTTTTTTCTTTTTAATTTTTACTTTATGGAACTCGGCTAAGGCTCGCGTGAAGCAGAACGTCAAGCTGCTCATCAATTCATGTCCAGGTTTTTGGATTGAAGTACCCGAATGCCATCGAGTACAGTCTTGATTCAATGACGCTACAAACCCAGCAACACTTGACCGTTTCCTGGTTGGATCGTGGTACACGTCAATGCCACACACCATAAAGCTGGCCTTTATTTAATTTTTTAACAAAAAACGCACATAATGAATTTAATGAGCTGAAAGGATAAGAAATCGAGCATACCAAAGGAATTCTGACACTCCATAACTCTCCCCCCAATTTGCAATTAATCTGTAGCGCAATCTTCTGCATGATGGAGCGCACCTTGTCTGGCTTGCTAATCGTTCTGGTGTTTATAACCTGTAAATAAAACAGCAACAAAAAAAAGTTTTAACAAAAGTCCAAAATTGCAAGGTCAACTTGACAGGTTTACTTGAGATGGGCAAGGCGTTAGGCAATTGAGTTGGATTTTGACAGCCGAATAACGGTCATCGCGAGAACTTGGGAAAAGTATCACAACAAGCTGAGTCTATAAATAAAGCACACATTTTTAGGTTGAAATCAAATCTTTTAATGCAAGATTTTTCCAAATTACCTCACGAGTAACTTTCCTTAAGGCGGCAATGTACGTATCAGTACGATCATTAGTCAGTGTAATAACTTGAGGCTTTTGCATGCCAATTTCCAAAGTGCGCCCAACACCGATGAGATGCTCAATAGCGCGATCGGCCACGCTTCTGTCTCTTTCGATGCACACAAACATCCACACATGGATATCGACCTAAAGAGGAAACGATTAGACTTTTTTCTTTTAGATTAAAAATTTGAAAATTTCACTTACTGGAGTAAGTACTGGAAACTTTCCGGCAGCTCTTGACCAATCGCATTCAGGACCTGCAGTTTGAACCCGATTCTCACCAAAATAGATCTTCTCTTCTTCCATGACTCTTCCTTTCATGCTAAGTACATCAGTTGCGAGGCTCAGACCCCATTCTTCCAATTTAGCGCAAGCTTTGGGCGTATCACTAACGAGCTTCAGATATTTGACCAGACTTTGCCTTCGTACCACAGGGTTAACCTTCGTATGAAAACTCAGGTCTTTCATGATCTTATAATTGGATCGCAATTCGTCGCTTAAGCCAGTAATGAAGCACAATTCTGGTACCAGACTGACCAACACGGTTATATCCTCTTCCCCTTTTCGCTTCTTCTTCAGACGGTTAAGCAGCATAGGCTGATTCTCGTCTTGAATGTCAATGTTATACTGCTGCTTATAGTAAGCCATGTACGAGATCTGCTCCCCCGACGAATTCTCGAAAGTTGATTTCGGCGTTACGTCCCACATGATGTCGTCGATACGATAATTACGGTTGTTGTACTTCGTTATCACAACCAGTCCCATCAGCTCCTTCAAAGCTGTTTCTTTGAAGTTCAGTTGTCTTCTTTGAGATTCGTTTTTCCTATCAAGAACACGAGATTATTAGAAAAATAATAACAAAATAAGTAAATAAATAAAAAATAAAACAAACAAAATAAATAAATAGAAAATAAATATAAAAAAGAAATAATAACCGTATTATATATATGAAAAGCAAAATAAACGCATTATTACTTCTGGATCAAAATGTCAAAAACAGACAGTGTTCTTAAGACACGATGAGAAACATCGCAACACAGCAAAAGGCCGCCTTCTTGCTCTTCAACTGAGGTAACATACCCAGGCCAGACTTCCAATCTAATTTAGGTGAAATTAAAAATTAAAAATAGAGAGAAAATAGGAAGTACGTTTTCTAACTCTACTAACCTGTGCTCAGGTATAGCGTGTGCCAACTTGGGGAAATAGTAATTGCGCCCGATCTGGGCCATTTCCAACGTTTCTTGAATCCGTTTAAAAAGTACGTTGTACATGTGGACGCATTCACTTAGTCGCTTGGGGCAACGAAAGGAAATGGTCATTTTAACCAAACTGCCGTCCACAGGATGAGCGCAGTCCAGTTCCGTCACCTTTTAACAGAAGTGAAATAAATTTAAACAATTTTATGAGCATATTTGCCAAAATTGTCCTGCAGACTTACAGCTTGTTCTAGAATGTTTGGTAAGTACAGAGTTACGCCGTCAAAGGTCCTGACCGTACCAATGACACTGTCATACTGCTTCAGAAACTGCCTTCGTAACTGCATGAAATCCACGGGAGGGGAATAACGAACGTCATATTCAAAAACGCCTCGTCCAGGAGCGACACTCAGCCGAATGTAGTTAGCCATCAAATTAACTCTCCAAAAGAAAAGAAAAAAGGTGGTAAATAGATCGTTTTTATAGTATCAGCATGAAACTTTGTACTGTCTTCCTGCTTCTCCTTTTCGGATCTCAAGTTCGGGTTCTTCTTTTTCTAGTACACGAGGAGGTGAGGATTCAGGAACTTTCGCAACCAAGGTCAATTTCTCTATTTTAGGAGCTAAACCTCCTACAGGATCTATTGCGACAGGAGACGGAGCTGCAGGAGTGACTACAGGCTTAGACGGCTCAACGGGTAGAGTTACGCCAATTTTCGTTGTGGCAGACGGGTTAAGCAAACGGGCTAGCAATGCTGCCCTGCCTTTAGCAACTGCTGGGGTTGGTGTAATACTTATAGGGACGCAAACTACTCCTGTGGCTGGTTTTGCCAGCTGAGGAGGAGATGATGAAGCTTGCTCAGGTTCTTTCGGAGGAGTTAAACTGAAAGATTGATTTGCAGCTGAAAGACCAGGTTTTCCTTCAGCACATCCAGTTGTTAATTTAGCAACTATTCCGCTGCTTAGACCACCGCCAGCAGCTCCATTCGACAATTCGTTTGTAACGGCTGTGTGTCCTGCTGAAACATTAAGAATTCCTGCTGGTTCGCTTTTCAAAGTTGAGCCGCTTAATCCAACGTGGTCAGAAGAAGCCCCTGGCCGTCTCTGGTTTTGCTGCAACAATGCTAAAATTGCCGCTCCACGGCCACCTCGCCCTTGACCTGGCAAGGCCATTGCTGTTTACGGTTAGCTAGACCTGCGAAACCAAAAGTGAAAGCATTCCATTAGATTTGGTCATCAACGCAACGAAAAGAAAAGATGCAGATGGAAAAATAAATACAGAATACATTAAAATACGTATTTAGCTAATAAATATTAGTTTCCTTTACCCTCTGCCTGGCTGTAACTATGAAACACACAATGTTTTCTTTTGAATTTTTGAGCTGAGAGAATGAAAAATAACACGTTCATACACAAATTTAACTTACTAAAGTAACGTTAGTTGGCGCTAGTTGGTAGAATTCACGTAGAGACTAACGTAGAGACTAGCAACTAACGCCAGACAATGGGTGTCAATAAAACATGAAATGCGAAAGACGATGTGGTAAAATGCGAAATAATCCTACGAATCCGCGAGAGCGAAATCCCGTCGAAACGGAGTAAACAGAAACTTTAAGTTGAAAGATATTGTATGCTGAAATGTTCAGTTAATACTTAAAGAACACACGAAATATTGAAAATCTATCCTAATCCTAGCATAAATTAACCTGGCTTAATCTGCCCTAACCTAACCTATATAATTAACCCTAATCGAATTTATAATAAACATAATTTAAATCTCTAAGCATCAAAGTGATGTCGTTGCGAAACTTACAATAGAGTATTGCAAAACTAACAATACAACTTTTTAATTCACAACATGAACAAGTGTCATTCTTGTAATTTGTAGAAATATAGTTAAATTAAAAGTACAGGATATTTTAAGAGATCGTAACACATCAGCTATAGGTTATTACTATACACTATTTCTTTTAAGATTATTCTGTGACTTTTATAGTGTATAATGGACAAAGCAATACAACAGTTTAATTGAAAGCGTAATATAAATTCCTACTGGATCTTTTGCTTGAGGAAATGAAAGTTTAGCAAAAGGAAATTATAAATACCAAACTATTCCGATTATAATATCAGAACGACAATCATCTATAATCCGCATCTGTAACGGGAGAATTGCGTTTAGACGTAGGAAGTTGTGTCATAAAGGAAATGTATTATTGAGGATAAACTATATACGTATATGGCAAACCAATAATACCATATATCCTAGCAGAGAATATAACTATTTCGCCTTCTCTTGTAAGGCAGAGTCCTCAGTATAGGAGTTTCCTAAATCGTGAAATCATGTCTATACGGACAACTCTGTTCTTTGTGTCGTATTGCACGTACTTGTTAGCCCACGGAACCTTGGGTACGTAAGATCCAATATTCCAAACTGTTCTATACTTAACAATAACTTTCCTATAGCGATTACGAAATGTGGATTTCCTGGAAAACCACATAATGGAGAAATTTCCCTCGAACTAGCAAATTACTCCGAGAACCAGACAGTCACTTACAAATGTCCACGACCATTTACTTTGTGGTACGATTTGGGATACACAAGAACATGTTCCCGTAATGGTTCATGGACGGGATCCATTCCCATTTGTAGTAAAAAAAAAAATTTGGTCTGAAATGCGCCAAACATTGTCATCGATCTTACCATTTTCGTATTATTAATACGTTTTTTATGTCTTAAAGTGCCTGATGTCGTCCATAAGAGAGAAACGATAACGGTCTACCCAAATTTGCACAATGGATCGCAAAAAAAGTATCTCGTAGACGATCTTCTCTCTCCTTGCCTTGAATTGCAGCCAGTAGGAAAAACTCGCTGGGTACGCATAGGCTTGGAGAGGAAACTTGGTATTCGGCTAGTTAGGCTTTATTCACGAAGTACTGTTTTATAGACATTGGCATGTAACTAAACACACTCTTAATAGCCAACACAGAACTTCGCGTAAAGGCGTCAGTAGTAGATACCTTGACTAACAAATCAACGATCTGTGGCTCGCATGAAGGAGATTACAGTGGATCTCCCATAAGCATACATTGCGTTGCGACAGGAGCCCGAGGAGGTTTTCCAGGCGGAATCCCTGGTGACAGTATTTTGATAGAAGAACTCACCGCTGGCAACAAGCCACTGGTTTTCTGTGATATCGAAGCTTATGCTTATTATGGTAAATACGCCACACCATATGCAACCTTATATATATAATACAGTATAATACACTTATATTTCTAAGGGAACACGGATTGTGGATTAGCGGAAGCTCCGGCGTTTGGTTCAGCCGTGTACGTAGGACCCAAGCGAGTCGAGTACAAATGCCAGTCAGGATTCACGCTGATCGGTCCGGGTTATGGATATTGTGATCCTGATGGAAGTGGGACACATTGGCCAAGGACCACAACACCCACATGCAAACTGGAAAAATGGCAAGAATCTTTCAACACCGGCACAAGTAATGAAAAGACAACTAATAACTAATGCTTTACAAAGCTAATTTCCCCCCCAGGATGCATCGATTTAGAAAGCCGTATTGCAAACGCACGGATTTACTACAAATTCGATCGCTCAGTCGCGATAGTTGAATGCAAAGACGGCTTTGAACTGGTTGCTGACAAAGTATTGCTCTGTACCAGTTTCGGAGTATGGTTACGTTATGCGGATCATGGTTTACACTGCAAACGTATAAACTATGATACTCCCCTTTTTCATTGCCAAGCAAACGGTACGTGGTCCGATCTACAATCAAAGTTTATCTGCCAGCTACCAACAACAACTACGACAGAGCTTACAGCAGTCACTTCAAGGAGCGAGAAGTCGACGGAAAATCTGGAGTATCTACACTCAACAATACATAGTCTTGAATCTGCTTGTGGTAAGCAACATTTTGACTTTATTATACGGAAACAAAGAAAATTTTACTGAAACACATTGAAACATATATACTCTCCTTCATTGCAATCTAATTATCTGTTTTAAAAAAATCTAGGTAAAATTATCTGTAGCGAACCGCCTTCGGTTGCCAACACAATATTGGCAAACATACAAGGTTATTCCGAAGGTTCTCAAGCAACATACGTTTGCGTCAATTTTGCAGAACCAGGTGGCCAAAGTAAATACAGCGTGAAAACCGTTTAACACGAAACCGGAGGGACCGGAATATTTTTTTGTGTTAAAAGGATTTCGTGCATAAAGATAAAGATGGAGTTACATAGCGTTTGTTCGGACCGGAATTCAATGTTGTGTTAACAGGTTTTCCGTGTTAAACGGCTTTCACTGTACTTTCAAGCATTCCTCAGTGGTACAAGGTCCAAAAAAGATAACGCAGGAAATCAATGTGATTTGCTGTTGCAAACTTGAGCAACTTTCAGGCAAGCAGGAGTTGGTTTCCTGCCTTTACTTTTCGCTTCACCTTATTAACACACTAAATATACTGATCTTTGAACACAATTAGGACTAGGCATTTCGAATTGCCAAGCAAACGGTACGTGGTCCGATCTACCATCAAAGTTTCTCTGCCAGGTACCAACAAAAACTACGACAGAGCTTGTTACAGGCACTTCAATAAGGAGCGAGAATTTGACGGAATATCTGGAGTATCCGAATTCAACAAAACATAGCCTAGTTGAATCTGCTTGTGGTAAGCAAGATTTGGTATTATTTTATTGAAACATACATATCGAATTTTATTTGAATAGAGAGTTCTTGGAAGACAGCTTTTATTGGTACGGTAATTGGGGCGTGCATGTCCACTACGTTGTTTTCAATTTTGGCATGTTGCTATTTTTGCAAACGACAGCAAAGGTATAAAACACGTTTGATTTAATATCGGAAAAGGTTTAATGTGAAAAGAACATGTACCTTCTAAGGCGCAAGACAGAAGACAAGTCGTATGATTCCATGCAGTTGCAATTACATGTCGAAAGAGATAAAGGAACCGGAAAAGGATATGTGCCAGACGCTAAAGGCGAAATTCAGAATGATCCACTGATGAGCTACTTAGACGAGAATTAGAACTTCCAATCTATGAAATTGGTGACTTTTTTAATCCAAAGGGTCTTTTACCAAGCTTTTCCTACGTTCTAAACTTATTCCAACGATCGTGCTTATACCTCGATCCTAAGACAGAATTATGATTATGTAATTTTTACCTCTTTAAGACAAGATCTGATATGTAAAAGCCAGATATTTTGTGCTTGATGTGGTTGCGAAACTTTGTACACGTGTAATTCTGGATATTTCTGTTATATCACTTATATGTCTGTTCTAATATTCCCTACTTCCACGACACCGGGTATAAAAAGGGGCCCATTTCGATAAAAGGAAGAAAAGGGGAGTTCTCCGAACAATACACAAATCTTGTTGCTCCTCAAATCTCTTTATTGGAATTTCACAAATTCGAAAAACAAAGTATCAAATAATTTAACATAATATATTCGCTTAAGCCAGAACATATAATTTGGTCTGTTCCATAAAACCTATTTTTTCATTTTGAAACATTACTCCACCCCTTTAAAGGGGAGTAAGCAGGTCTGAAAAAATAAAAATATATGTTGTAGAACAGACCAAATGAAGTGTTATGGCTGAAGAAACCCTATGCCAATTATGCAAATTTTACCGATTAATTAATTATTTAGCTGACTAAGCTTCACCCCTTTCCGCCAAATTTCAAATTTTCCAATCCTCGTTTCTAACGCTGCTCGGAGGCCTAGCGCCTTTACCTATCAGCGCATTCACAATCGATCCCTGAACTCATTGGGACGGCACCATGATCTTCCGTTTGAATGGTCAAATAAGTCTGAAGGTGCTTTGGTTAATTTAAAAGCTCAATCATAAATTAGTGACTTTTTCTTCGCGCGATTGCCGTACTACCCGGTCCTACCGGGCCGAGACCCGCGCTTCAGAGCCTTCGGGCAAGTTTCAGATTGGCTAGCAACCGAGAGCCCATCCCCGAGGGAATGGGACCGCAAGCGGTTCCGACAATGCGGGTAACGCTTGCTGTATGGTGTACAGCGGAGCTCGTAAGTCCTTTATTTTTTCAGACCTTCAAGATAGAATAGAAAAACTACAATTTTTGCTCAGTTAGTAAAACGCGAAACGGCTATTCAGTCCAAAGCCGCAAATCATTGAGAGCTGTTTCTGAGCACGTTTCGCTTTTTTTACCATTTCGTGTTTCGCAATTCACGTCTCCCGTTGGATGTGTGTCTACTGGTCTACAACCAGGGTAGGGATAAAACAGTACAATTTCTCTGAAGCTACAGATACACATTTTACTCCGTTTCACGGGATTTCGTTCCAGCGGTCTCACAGTATCATTTTGCGTTTACCTTTCGCGTTTCGCATTTACCGTTTCACCAACACCCCGAAAACAGTCGCGTTTGATTCGTTTTATACTTCCCTATCGATTATCTTCAAAAATTCGATATCAATAAACAGAGGCCTCAAAGAAAACATTGAGATTCTGATTGTTCCGAAATCTGTTTTATGACGTTACTTCATTAAATAAAAACTAACCAAACTCGAAAGTAAGGATTCATTCCATGTAATTACCTCTTGCACATATATCATATAGTTATCTATATTTTTATGAATTAGGTACGGTACAGACAGTATGTCAGGAACTGGGGACCACAGAACTGTAATCAAAGGGAACCCTTCCCAGTATGTGAAGCTCAATGTAGGAGGCTCTCTGCATTACACAACCATTGGCACGTTAACTAAACATGACACAATGCTACGTGCCATGTTTAGTGGAAGAATGGAAGTACTGACAGATTCAGAAGGTAAAACTATCCACGCAGATTGAAATTACTGAGTAAACATCTGGGTTTCTATTAAGGCTGGATCTTGATTGATCGGAGTGGGAAGCATTTTGGTACCATATTGAACTTTCTGCGAGACGGAAGTGTCCCTTTGCCAGAAAGCAAACGAGAAGTTGCTGAATTGCTAAACGAAGCAAAATACTATTGTATTTCTGACTTGGTATCTGCTTGTGAAGCTTTCCTTAAGAAAAAAGACCATGAACCGGAACCAATTTGTCGAGTTCCCCTTATCACTTCCCAGCGCGAAGAGCAGTTGCTTATCTCTACCTCAGCAAAGCCTGTCGTTAAGCTGCAGTTCAATCGGCACAACAATAAGTACTCCTACACGAGGTATAGAAAATTAACATAATTTATCCACCCAAATTTTTTTTTATAGCTAATTCTTGACAAATGTTTGCTTTTTAGTGCATCAGATGATAACCTTCTAAAGAATATCGAATTGTTCGATAAAGTCTCGCTTCGGTTTTCCGGACGGGTTCTGTTTATCAAAGACGTCATTGGTTCCAACGAGATTTGTCTTTGGTCATTTTTCGGGCACGGCAAAAAAGTCGCTGAAGTATGCTGTACCTCGATTGTCTACGCCACGGATAAGAAGCATACTAAAGTAGAGTTTCCTGAGGCCAGGATTTATGAAGAAACCCTCAACATTCTTCTTTACGAGGAAAAGACGGGTCCTGACGCCGAATTAATGCAAGCTACATCTTCGCGAGGCGCTGTTACCACGACTCCTTTGGCTGCCACCAACTATACCAGCGATGACGAAGATGACAGACGTGTGGCTAAAGCACAGCCTCCATCAGCATTAGCTCGACTGAGGTTAAACTAATCTAAGTTAAAAGCCCTTAAAGTAACCCGAACTTGAGTTTGTAAGAACAAACTTGATTTTCTTGTGTTTCCTATCAGTTAAACTTAATGGCGTCAGCTAACCTAATTAAAACGCGAATCAACTAGGGTGTAAAGCTATCTGAAGTGCAGCTGGCTGTCTACTTGGATTCTGGTCCGCTTCTTTGATTCGCTGGAATGCCCTTTGCTCCGTTCCCCTCCATTTCTGTTTGGTTGCTATGTTTTCAACCAATTCAATCCAATTCAATCCAATCCAACTCAAGCATATGTTTTCAAGCAATCGCAGTTCGTTTCTTTGCCGTGATTGAGTAGCTATATTCGGTCTACAACTTGTTCTGTATTCAAATCATTCATCTATCTTCTCGTTTATTCTCTGTAGAAATTACTCTGGAAAGAAGGTAACCCTAGTCTGTAATGACACATACATCTCCCGTCTTGTATTGTTGCCAAGTGCGTTTTCGGAATAAAAGCGTGTTTTGTCGTAAGCTTGCCCAAAAGTGCATTGAATGTAATTCATGCAGCGCGCGCTTTTTTCCCTATTAGTACTTTTTCTTTCTCTTCTTTATACGGTATCTATGGTGACTGTTGCTTTTCCAGACCGTTTACTTGCGAAGATGTGGGTCGATGCGAGTTTCATTTGATGGTCCAAGGAAGCGGAAGTGATTTGGAATCCCAATTAAGGCCCCGCATTACACGGTATTGCGCTTCTCTTGGGTATGGAGAACCCTTCCTCTCTTGGTTTTTGTATAACCCTTTCGTGTTGGCGGAACCGTTAAAAAACAGGGCAGATTTGCTGTTGCTTGGCAACTCTACCGCATGCAATTGTCATACATCAGTTGGAAAGAAGGAAAGGAAGGACCACATCAATAGCACATCACATCAGCGAACACTGGCGCAAAATGTATGTTCCGGACCAGAGGAAAGACGCCTCGAAACACGAGGCAAACAAATATGCCCTGCTTTATGAAGAAGAAACTTTATTGCGGGGTTTTGCGAGACCTGAAAACCCGAAACTACAACACACAGACACGAGCAAGGGAAAAGCAGAAAGCAACATTTCGTGCCGTGATCCAAGGGCTAGGTCTCGGTTTTTCCACTCGAAATTCTTCGTAAGTATTTGGAATTTGAGCTCACCCCCTTTTTGTTCCTTAATTTGCACTCAACTGAGGTGCAGACACGGGTCATTAGGCCTTCCTTCCGTTGGATGCACTCATGTGTCAGTCAGCGGACCTGAACCGCTACAAAACTTCACCAATGATCCCGTGGGTTAATTAGCCCCAATGAATAATGAAACGGCTTGTCAAGAGTGTCAGGACAACCATGTGCCCATACCCACGCACTTGACCACATCCGCTAATCCTATAGTCCTCCCTTACACTCAGTAATTCCCATTTGTACCGATTTAACCCCATATCGAACCCTTTAAATTACCTACACTACACGTGAAACAGGAGAGACTCATACATACCGCAGTTTTCATGGAAACAGGCGGCCCTCCTCTTGCGTTTATATTGGTTGTGGTTTTGTCTCAAACCATAGTTTTCCTCGTCGGGGTTTTTTAATTTAATTCCTCGTTTGAATCACATATGCTTATTTATTAAACACACTAAAATTAACTAGGAATAAAAATGAAAGGTTTTTTCACTCTAGGAAAGTAAAAGGAGACGACGGATTTAAAATAGAGCCCTAATTCCGAAACAGACTGGCGCGCGAAAGCTATGAATATAGACTTTTGGGCTCAAGAATGCCCATATGTTACTGTTTCAAAGATTTGTGGTGTAAAATTCTGGTCTTTCTTGACGTGTGAACATGCATTCCTTAGCTAATGAGCTCCAAGGGCCCAAGTGACAGCAAATTATCATGGGAATTTTAACGACGTGTCAATGGAAGTCATCGAATGTCGTCCGTCACTGTATGCGCCCCTTGTTGACGCAGTTATCTTGCAGCTCTTGGTGAAAATGTGCGTTTACAAGTGAAAACTGTGTGCTAATTAAGCCCCAAAATATGTCCTCAACATTTGATATCCTCATGAGTTATTGGGTAAGGTGCATATTTTCTTATAGTAAAGTATCTCTGCTTGTTATAGTCGTAGATGCAAGTTTGGGAGTCGCAATTTGGATCCCAATCAAGTTATCAACGTTCGCCTTTGCTTTTGGGAAGGAACAGGGGTGGACGTGCGAGGCCGCCATTGGGTTTATTTGATGACAAGCGTGACCAAACTGGCAAACACATGGGGAACATATTGTTGAGTTGCATGCACGCACTTGTACAGGAAATAGCAGTTTGTAGCAAAACCATGCCAAGGGCTCGTCATGTGTTGCAGTTTGACACGTTATATCCCCTCAAACTCGAGAGCTGTAAATTTCACGTTCTTCCATGTTGCTGTATAGGGTTAGGGGGTGTCGGCGTAGAACACGTAAAAAGAAAAAGTTCCGTTACTTTACATTATTGCGCTGGATGCATTCTTTTCCTAGCAAAAGAACACCAACAATGAAACTTCAACAATACGCATTGTTTAAGGAACTGGTAGGGCATAGAACGATTTACCTGGTTATATTCTTTCGTTTTTCATTATTGCACTGCGCGGTATCCATATCTCGAACTACAAAACACCAACAATTAATCTAGCAGGGAATAGAAGTAATTTACCTCGTTTTTACCCTTTCATTGTTGAATTGCTTAGCCCTCTTTTCTCGGTGAGAAACACCACCCGTAATGAAAGTTTCACTTTTGAAAGCCTTATCATCTTTCTCCTTAGCAAAATAACAATGCAAGCTATGAGAAGGAACTTTTGTAGGGGAAAAAGAGCTATATTTACATCGCTTTGTAAATAGTCTGTAGAAAACTGTATCGGTATCTGGCTTAAACAACAGACTGCCGCGCAGACAATCAGACACACGATACAGGCTTCAAACAAATGCGAAACGAGGAAAAGGGTCTTTAAACACACTTGGGGTTCCAAGTGTGAAATAACCTTTACTTTTAGACCTCCCTGTGTGCAAAACTGGCCATTTGAAGATGGGCCGGGTTGAAGGGGAAAATCAAATCAAGAAGCCAGGAAGGTCAATCTTCTCTGCTGGTATTGGGAAGTTATGATGGGTCTATGGTTTCTGTACCGTTTCTGCCGAGTTACCTTCCTCCCTAATGTGTTAGGAGCATAATTCACGTATAGATTCTCTACGTATGGCAGGTACCAGGTAGCATTAAAGAGGCAAGACAGGTAGGGTCCTACCCCTGTCACCTACTCGCATGATAGAAGAGCTTGTTTACCCTCTCTTACCCCCTCCTACATTCGATTAACCCTCCTCCGGAACCGCCTTCCTTTGATTAACCATAGGTTTTGTCTTCACACATTATTCGCTCTGCTCTTGTATGCTCAAGTACAGTCATTGTAGCAGGGAATAGAGCATTTGCCATATTTCTTCATTACGTAAAGCTATTTGAAGCGAAATGGAAAGAGCTGGATCGTTTTCTTTTCCTTTCAGATGCGCTGGGCACAACATAACTTTAAAAAAATATACTTATAAAGCATACTTAAACAGGAGGTGGAGAAGTTGTGGGTTATTTTGCATAAAAACGTGAGAAGAGGGAAGGGTGCCAAAGTAACGTGTAAAAATATGGATATGGGAAAGGCTTTGGAAGAGAAATGCCGCTAATTTTTTTCTTTCCCATAAGCACTTGCGATGCGCGCTAAAGCTCATTTGCATAGTCTTTTTGATGGGCTTGTTCAGTAGCATAGATAAGTTCTGTTCTGTTCGGAGTGCGAAGGCGCTATATCCCGTTCTGGTAAAAACCTATGGACTAAGGGGGGCAATTACACCCCATCCATCAATGACCGCTCGTTTCTTTTCAGAAATCTTATCCAATGCTACCATCGACATTTTGAATTCCGGGAGCGTCTGCTCAAAATTGAGAGTCTCAAAAAACAACAACTCCTCTTTAAACAGGATTCGTTCCAAACTTTTTTCAAATTTCTTTCCCAAGTTTACCACGCGTAACTGCTTCAGACATTTAATTGGAAGTTGTTGCGTTACAAAGCGAAAAAAGTAAAAAAAAAAAGAAGAAATTTTTCAAAAGAATCAAGTTTTCCCGCCTTTTGCATTCACGATTTTTAAGCGGATTTGATTGTCTCCCTCCTGGATATGTATACATAGTACAAGACACGTATGTAAATGATGAGCATCCTCATCAGTTGGGATGGTTTCTGTAGAAGGGCAAAAGGGCTTATTGAGGGCACGTTGGGAGTCGGAATGGGTTGGCGGTGTTTACTGGAAAACTACTGGGGCCAGCGAAAATCTCGTTAACAGCATTACTTAGTACATGGTGTACACGTGTAAAAGCGGTACAAACCCGGTATTTGGCCGAAACTCTATACCTGATGATTACCACTGTACACCGTATCTCTTTCCCAAACTCCTCTCCCGAAATCCTGTCTGGGTTTTCCTTGATCATCCCATTCCATCCCATCCGAACATTTCTCATAACTTTGGAGATTTTTGTTCGCATACTATTAGCATCTGTTTTCATTTTCGGGATTGAGAGTTCATCAAAGGAGGGTTTTACTTTTCGGGGCGATGTGCTGTATGGAACATCAATTCGTCCAACATCGTTTCTGCAGAACCCCAAATGGTGCCTGGTTCTAAGTCCTCGAATGTACTCTACTTCCGAGCGCAAATCGAATATCGCCATTCAAAGTCGTAGTTAATAATTGTCGTTTCCCGCACATATTTTACTCTCTATAGCACTAGCATCAAAAATGGTTAATTTATCGTCCAATCCTCGAGGTTTCATTAATTAGAACTGTTAATTAATTAATACTACGCGAGAAAAGGTTGTATTTGATACTAAATTATGATGCTGTTTGGCGGTATAATGATTGGAAATTTACCATTTTGAGCATACACCAACCGTTGAATGGTATTAGTTTAACTATAAAATCGTGAATTACTGTCTTAGCAATTTTACAGTGAAATATTTGAAGACTTTTAGGCCAACAACATACTATGCAATATTTGTAATATTAACCATGTAGATCTAACGTTTGAAGCCCTTTTTGCATAAATTTAAACTATTTCAATGAGCATACTAAAATTTCTTACAACGAAAGGTTTCAAGGCAATAACAGTATAAAGGTTTACAGCTTTCTACAGTGGTAGTACATTTTATGCCAATAAATAATTGTACAATTTCAAACATTTTCTCACAATGTAGCAATTAAACACAAGTAACAGTTTTCCCTATACAAAACAGTCTTAATATAGCTTCAGGCTAACGTTTCCTTGACGGCGTAGAGTTTAAAGTTTCCAAACTAAATTATCCAAAGTTTCGAGGGAAGTTTGGCAAAGGAAGAAGAGGCGACAGAAAAAATGCTGTCAGAAGCGTATAACGATGTATAGTTGTATACTGTATAGCTCGTTGTTCGAGTATTTTTTCATACTTTTTCTGAAGCTTCCAGCAGCTTAGTAGTAAAGCTACTAGACATAGTCGCGAGTTTATTACAAGCTGGTGTTCTAAATTAGCACGCGGCGCTCCATCAGCCTTACACACACAGTGCGCGAGAGAGGATAGCAGAAAGGAAACAAGGGAAAATACGGCTTGCTACCGTAAATCTAACTCCCCATCTAGAAACCGCAGTGGGAGTTGTAAGAAACTCGAAAAAGAACATTTTGAGGTACCTAACTTGCCCAAAAAGAAAAGAAAAAGAAATACATGAAAAGTAGAATACAAAAAGAACAACTATAGTATTAGGTGACACCGTTCATAGGTTTCGTGCATTGTTGCAGTAAAACGACGGGGAGTATTAGCATACGCTGTGTACTGTGTACTGTTCCAACAATGGAACCTTAGCGTGTTCGTATCTATGCATGGGTTCTTGGTGCTAGGACGTCCTGCTGAGTCCATACCCGTTCTTCGCAGGCCATAAATACCCGCGGATTGCCCATTATGCGTGATAATGTTACTTACAACACCAAACTTTATGCACCCAACCTTGTTTACCTGTACTGCATAGCGTATGCACATTACTGTTGATGTTTAACGCTTCGAAAACTATGTCAAACACAAGTGACAATCTGAACAACTTGGCAGAAATTCACTCCAAGCGCTAAAGTATCGGCAAGTACCGGCAGAAAATTGGGTCACCAGACAGTATGCTTATTTGCACGAGATTTTATAACACCCACACGGAGAAGATGCATAACGCGATTAGATGCATCTCTTCGGTAATGTGATCCCATATACATGCCCCAGGATAACTGACGGATATGTCCGCGGAAGGAAACGAGAGGCTTTTTAGTAAGCAAGGGAGAATGTAGGGGTATCCCCAGGGGGTCGGGATTCCCGCCACATGACGCACATGTAATCTTTTTTTTTTTTTTGCTTTTCCTTTTTGGCGCTTGTATATATATAATCGAGCTTGTATATGCTATGTGTGTATGGTGTTGCGCGGCCTTTGTCGCAGTTTTATTTTGGTATTATATCCATAGTCGTATATAACACCACAATCAGCAGTTGGTACGGATTTGATGTGTGTCGTGGGACATTTTGCAGCCATGCAACACACAACCCCTTCTGATATTTTTTTCGGTTATATATAAGTCCTGTGCAATTCATGATGTTGTTGTTTGTGGGTTAGGAATGGGTGTGAAGGTTTACTATGTCATGGTTATCCTAATTCTTTCATTGTCTGATATATACTTAAAAATCGTAGGAATTCTGCAATTAAATAAGTAAGGCAACGTTCGTAATATTAGAAATGTAAAATCTATATTCACTGTCCTATAATCCAGTGCTAGCACATGATTGAAAAGCTCCTAATTTACTTTTAAATTTTGGATGAATTTAATTAATTAACAATATAGCTAATGGATCATACCTGACTGACTGATAACTCAGTCAGCCGGTCAACAATTATGATAAAACATGACATTACAAGAATTAACTGCTTTACAATGAGAAGTTAAATCATACTAACCGAGAGACTTAATAATCGAAATAGTAATCGAATAATCATAATAATCGAAATCATAATCATCAATAGTAAATTATCTATAATGAATAAATAACAAGAAAATGATCATGATAGTTATAAAGTTACAAGAATTTGTTAAAATAGTTAAGTTTTACAATATTATTGTGAAATGACAACATCTATTAACTGACGAACAGAAAAAAGTGTACACTAACCTGAAATTCCTGCGTGTTCCGATTCCCCAACTAAGGTAGTACCCTGTAACCCTTTATCTGATACGTAACCAACGTTGCTAAGGGATTGGGATATTCTCTAGCACGTGAGTCAAAGGCTCTCGATTGTTTTGGTTTTCTTTCCAAAGGGTTTGCTTGTTTAAAAGCCTTTCTTCCCAAGTTTGCACCCTGCAGTGTATTACTTCCTATCTAGTAGCTATACAGACTGTCCATATACGCCGAGCAAATAACCCCTACTTTAAATAACTTTTATACGCGTTTGATCTTACGGATCCCTCTTATGTACGCTTTATAACTTGCATATATGTATTTCTTTATAAAATATGCGAGTTAAGAACCGTATACATGTGCCCCATGTGGTGTTGCATACAAATCTATGTGCGCCCAGTGTGTGACTGCGGTGCACTTGACCCCCTAGTGACCTCGCTTACTACTGTTTCTCCGTTGCTTTTTACGCTCCTCCATAAGGTTTTCTCTACTGCAGGGCAAACTCGGCAGGAGACGTGCGTTGTTAGATTTGATGACAGGGTTATATACTTACTAGGGTTTCTGCATCTTGCGATCCAGGGGCTCCATGCTCATCGTATACCCTGAATCACGAATCACCTTTTTGTCAATAGAAGCCATAATCGTTAACCTGCGAACCTCCAAAGACTGTGGGGGTTTGGGTTTCCTTTTTGTGCCTCACAAATTTTGTCTTTCTTGGGAAAGGGGACGTCTCCCACAAAAAGGAAGTTAAGAGATCACAGGGTTAAAAAAGGGTTAATTCGCACTCTTTTTTGTCTCAACGAAGCTTAATTTTTAAGTTTTTCGTTGGGAATTAAGGCGAAAAGAAACGGTTTCCATTAGGTAACAAAGTTGCAGGCAGTAATATAAAACCCCTGTTGGAAAGAACTGAATGAAGGCTGCTTCTGTCGGGTGCTGGAGACATTGGTTGTAAGTTGCGTGTCCACCATTTAGTCGAGTTTTACGAGCCACGTGAGCATGGCACGGACGGCAACGACACCCTGCTGCGATTTGCATTAGGAGAGCCCCCTCGGGTTTTATGAAAATAGCTTCAGGCCGCTTTTCTCACCTCCCAACACATATCACACCTTTATGGTCCCTTTTCCGCGACACACACACACGCGGTTCATAGACGCATTCTGCAGCTATCTTCCACATGTGCACATAGCATATGTACAGTACTCCACCAAGAGCTTTTGCCCTTCTGGTAACGTGTTGTGTATATCTATATGTATGTATATATTATACATAAAGACGTACCTAAACACACCTATACATAGCATCCAACTCGCAACGGTACTTTGGCGGAAAAGGAAAAGCAAATGTGCATTTGCACGAAAAACTTGCCAGTTTGCATATAGTACTTTCATTCTTCCATTTTATAGAGTACCCCATCCCTGCGTACCCGTTAACGTTAAAGCGTGTATACTTTCTACGCAGGAATGAAAAAAAGAAGGAAAAACTTTCGTTCTGGAGACGATTCTTTTGTATATTGCAAATAAGGCTAGATAATTGTCACCATGCTTTAATTTCTGTGTATTGCTGCAGTAATGTTGGGGTGAGTAGGCTTAAAAGGGGGAAGAGGTCTTTTAATACTATTTTTTATGGTAGGTGGACATATAAGGGAGTTAGTTTTTTATGTCTTTTATTTTTATTTCTTTTTTTCGTCCTTTTTGTGTGTGCGGCAGTGCTCTTGCTCGGGCATGGCAAAGCATAGCGTAGGCCAATAATAGTAAGTCCGGGTCAGAGCGGCCATAACTTGTAATACAGTTTCCTTTTCTTGATGGGAATTGCTGGACTTGGTCTGATAGGGTGCTCGGAACGTCGGAACGAATCCCTCCGTTGGCGGACTTTGACCTAATCTACCCCTCGCATCAGCACCGTCCGCAAAGCATCCTGGCATGTACACAGTTTCTGGTTTTCTTTTCGTATGCCTAAGAGGATGTGGAATAAAGGACTGTTTATGTACTCTTACTTAAGCTCATTCGCTTTCTTTTTCGTTTCCTCGTCCCCTTACCCGTTTTTTTGCATGTTGTTGGGGAAGATGGCGGTGACTGTTTGGGGAAGTAAAAGGCCCCGGAGATGAAAGTATCGGATGTTGAATTGAAGGAAAAAAATGGTTGTATTTTTTCATTTTACGCAGAAAGGTTGTCGCACGTCAGCTGAAACCAACCAAGTTGAAGGGCAGAGCTACAGAGAAAGACGCTTGAGCGTATATAGAGGTCTAATGTGTGCATCGAAGTAGATCGACCCCCATCGCTCACGTTAATCCTTCCCGGAGACGGACGTGATGTGCGTGTGCGTTTGACACGGCTTTCTTCCCCTTCTTCCCCAACAAGTTGCCCATCTTCCAGCATCATGCATTTAAATTGGATCATTAGCCCCAGGGTAATATCAACCTGTACTAATGCTAATAGTATATTGTATACTATATACTGATTTCTGTTGTACAGTCTCGACTTGGACTGTTTTTGCCTACATTTCTGAAACTGGCTACTGCATGTACTGTGTACATGTACTGCAAACATATGCATGTACTGTATAAATGTACATGTACTCTATACATATACATATACTGTAAACATATGCATGTATTGTATAAATGTACATGCACTTTTATAATATGTATGTACTGTGTACATGCACTGTTTAATGTACATGTATATGTACAGTGTATATATACATGTACTGTACTGCATTTTTGACCAATTTTACATGACCTTTTAGGGAAAACATGTCAAGAAAATGATTCGTATTTTTATTCGTGTATTTCCTTAGTGTGAATATACAAGTCAGAACAAGATTGACTATAGTATAGACGCGTTAGTGTGTTTGACGTAACTGTCACGTTGCTTTTCAGTGGGCGATGTTGGAAACCCTTTCGGTTTCAGGAGCGACGTCGTGGACGTCGATCGCGTTACAGCTTTTAGTTCTGGGGGTGACAGGGTGACACGTGCCCCTTAGTTCCGCCCTTTGTGTTCTCATTTCCTCAGCCACGTGGTTCTCCCCCTGACCTCTGACCTAGTCTTGGGGGGTGTCTGGAAACGTCGACGTCGTCTATAGGAAAAAGCTCCACAACCTTATCGCTTCCCGGCCACGGCAGTTTCCTGACTCAGCTTTACATATTCAAAACCTGCCTCTTTTCCTTTTTATGGGTCCGTGTGAAGCCCGTAGATACGTGGGCTGTCCGTGTGTGTTTGAAGCCAGTCGATGCTATTAAAAAAGAAAAATAAGAAAATAGTGGGGGAAAGAAGGAGACGGATTAGCCCATGAAATAGAGGGCTATTCACACATTATGTGGGGAAATACGCGCGGGAAAGCGAATCCTGTGAGCGTCTATATATGCCTTTTGCTTTACATAAATGGTGGATATGATTTCCGTAGCATTCTTATTGAGTCACGCTGAGCGACTCCTGCGTTGTTGTGATTAGATTCGCTTGTAACTTGTTAGCCGAGGAAAGTTCGAGAGAGAAAGAGGCCGTTGGGTCGTCACCAGAAGTCAAAATTCCTGCAAAAGTTGATGAAGTTCTTATACGCTTTTGTGCACATTCCAAAAGAGTATATGTATGTATATGTACAGTACACCCAGAATCTCGTGTCTGCAAAAGTTTTGGGGCCGCGTGCGGATGAAATGTCAGTCAGTCAGTCTCTGCTATGCAAACTATGCAAATCATTTGGGTCCCTCAAGTATTCGCTCTTAAAGTGCTGGCGCGAAGGAAACTTGGGAAGGTAGAGTACATAGCTTTTCGGCTTTTCGCATTTAGTTAGGACCATTGTATGTTGTATGTACTGCACTGTACACACACATTTCCCCCAACTCTTCCCAATTCCACACACCCTGATTCTGGTTGCTCGCGCCGCCAATGTGGTGAAGGATGAGCACAGGGTTTCTTTCGTTTTCCTCTGATGGGCAAACAAATGGTTTGTGTCGATTCTGTCTACCTAAAAGATGCATGACTTGGTTCGCCAAGAGCAGCGTAGCGTATAACACAACTTCATAGACTTTAAAAGTTCGCGAAATATGCATGGCTTTTTCATTTTCCAACGATCCTAGAGCCTCTTGATTTGTTCTTAAAGATTAAATATTTAAATAGTTATTAAATAATTGATTAAATAAGGATTACATCAGAGGATCTAAATAACGCGTCAAATTTGTTTATTAGACGAGGAAAGTATAGCAGCGTTTAATAATTTCTTTGATTTAATTCCAAGAATTTCAAATCATTTTTATTCCTTCGAAGAAATTCCAAGGATTTCTTTGCTTTAATAATTTATTTGCTAATTTGCCAGCGAGTTTTAAATAATTTCTTCAGTCATTTTTGATCACCTTTAGTCATTTATTACAAATTTATTTAAAAACATCTTGTAATAATGGCGTACAAAATTGTCGGAAGGAAGGAAAAAGACAAAAGAAAATAGAAGGAAAGCGATTTGCCGTCAATTCTTACTTGTTCCAAGAAGTAATGTAACTTTCATAAGGATTGCCAGTATAGACCTCCGAAAGGGTGGAAAATGCGTAGTAGATATCCTCGGCGCAAACTTTTTGTCCGTGGAAAGTTACTTTTCTTTTTTCCACCTGGAAATGCGAGTGTTGCACGCCACAAGGCGTTGCCGTTTTTGACATTTCCATCTCTCGGAACCATGATTAGTGAGATCCCTGGCCTGGGATCGTGTCGGGGACCACCGCATCCCATGGACCGCAAAAAATAGCTTTTTTCTTTTACAGTTGTATAGCGTATTTTTAAAACCAACTCAAAAATTTCCAGCCGAGCACCTATTTTTTATCTTAATTTTTTTTTAGCCAACCGTCAATAATTTTCCTTAAGTGTTGCAGAATTACTGTTGCGCTGCCAGGGTACTAACAAACAACAGCTGGAATACTTGGTGCGTTGTACATTAAACTTGTCCGAAACCCCAGAAGCTGGATGGTTGGATGTTTTATAATCATCGCTTACTCTTTCCCGTGTGCATGTCCTTGTAGTCTCTATTTCTTATATGTAATGTGTGTAAATAGACGCAATCTATCGTATGGAAGAAACAAGGGTACCCGAACCTTTCGGATGAAAGGAGAAAGATATTATGCCTACATTATATGGGTCTTATATACAATGGAGATACAAAAAATATATATATATATATTTTGGAAACCAAGGTCTAGCGTATAGGTGTGATAAAGGGGCCGTTACATTGGCGGTCCTAAAGCCGGGTTTCATGTAATTTACAACTCCGGCTTTTACCAAAGCGCGGAGCTCATTGGCTGCAAGGGCCAGGAAGGAAACCCCAAAAAGGTGTTTACCTGTTGCACATTTTGGAACCCTTAAGAAAAAAATAGAAGCTTCTCTAAAATGGTTGGGAGCAAAAATAGTGTCTAAGAATATAATAATGGAAGAGGTGTATAGTTGATTTTTTTTTTGGTGCTTGACTCGCCTGGCGCCTCAGATACGGCCATGCAAGCTCATTGTCGTATAGGTGGTGGCTTCTTCTTCCTTCTTGATGGTTGAGCTATAGCAAAAGCAGTTTGGCTTCAGCGCCACAAAACACGCATAAGCATTGTTATCAGAGGTGTTGCAATGGTGGTGGTTATATGCCGTGCCCCTCCATGCGCCAGGTCCCAAACGACGCTTTATAGTGGGTTATTAACCGGCTACTATGTTTTAAAACAGCCTTACTTACTAATCATAGCTCCTTTTGGCGTTCTGCAACTTCGCCTGGTGTTGCATTGTTTCTACCACCAACCTTTTTTATTTCTTACAAAAAAATACAGGCAGTTACTTGTAGCTGTCCGTGTCCATCCGGGACCAAAAATACTTTTCTTTAGTGTTATTATTATTCCCACTTTAAAAAAAAATCACATGATATATTTAGAGGAAACCCCAGTTGGCTGTTTTGGGAGGGCATCAAACTATTATGGGAGACACGACCAATGGCTCGTTTCGGTCGTCTAAACAGCTTGCCAAGAGTGGGCCAACGACATGTTTTCAAGAAGTTTTTATTCTATTCCTATTTATTTTTTAGATTATTTTTTACATGCCATGAACATCCAGAGAATGAAATTGTTTCTCTCGAAACCCTAAGTGGACTCGCGAGGTTCTATATTTTGTTACCCCTCATGCTTTTCGTCATATTAAGTTGTTTTTTCCAACACGGAATAATTGAAGAGTTTGTGCCGGTTTCTTGCAGTTTCGAAGATGTCAACAATTTTGCCTTGACTTAATTTGAGGCGAAAAAAAACGAAACTGTTCTAGAAAGTTTGAAAATGTCACTGTTTTCTCTCATACAAACTCCGTATTGGTAGATTTTGGTGAACTCTGAAAATGTTGTAATATTCCAATATTTCCTGTATAATATTGGGAATATTATCTCTCTCCGAATGTAAGGCGTGAATGGAGTTATAACTTATAAGGGTGGTTTATATAGTAAGTTCTGGGGGGCCGGAGATATGATTCTGGGTGCGGTGATGGTCTTTGAATCGAGTTAGAGGAATTGGCAGTGGCGCGAGGACATTATTTTGTCATATGTGAAGAGTATTGTGTTCGGAAGTGGCGATAGGAGGTGGGGGGTTGGAATATAGGCTGATCTCCCCTACCCCCACTCTTCAACTTCGGGTTTGGAAAAGCCCATCAGAAGCTGAGGTCAAGGGTCAATGCAATTCGAACATGTGGCAACATCAGGGGCAGCAACAACCACCAACACATCGGCATCGAGTTAGGAAGACAATTACCCGGTTGCCTTGGTCGACAACTCGCATAGATCTACTCACTTTTCGTATACTTTCGTAGCAGCTATTCTTTGGCACCCTCTCTTTTTTCCGTTTGATTATGTCTGCGTGTAATATATAATCAGCGACCTGGCTTAATGACTAATGGAAACGCCTCTTAACTATGCTCATTTGCCTAAAAACTCATAGAGCGTTCATTCCTAGTTTTTCATGCTTATTTCGGAATTATTATTTATTTCTTTTGAGCAAGTTTTAAGAGTGTGGATAACCATAGTCATCAAAAAGGCATTTATTGTTGGGAGGCCCAACTTTTTTTCATTATTTTATTTTTCCTTATTTTGTCCCTTTGCAAAAAGACATACGACTCGGACTCCTTGAGTTTTGGCTTGATTTCTTAGCTTCCATACTTGTAGCAGCTAATACAAAACTCCCAAGATTCTCTTTATTTGATCTATGGACCTGTCCAGGTGAGGCTGATGAATGAGAGCGGTAGCCTTTGTCTTTCCTACCTTTTGCAGTGCGGACGAGGACGACCCTTCGCCTGATATTCCGTGGTCTGCTGCAGCAATAGCGATGAACCCCCCCCCCCCCCTTAAAGCTTTGTCTTTTTGGCTTTGGCTTTTGCCGAGGACCTTTTATTCTTATTATCTATGAACAGCCAAAAGAATCGAAGAGCTGAAGAGAGGTGGGGGGCTATTGCTCTGATGTGCCCAGAGGTTTCCCTTTGTTGAGAAAGGGAGTCAAGTCCAGGGAAAAAGTAACCTGCGCTTGGTTTTGCTGACCTGTCGACACCTTTTGGCTTTAGTGAACCCCCACCCGCAATATAAAAAAGAAGGAAGAATAGCATATGTGGGCATGTGTTGGACCATTATTGGCCTTTCCGTACTTTCGGTGGGCTTTTCAAGGGACAACAGCCGAAAGTCAGGGTGTGCAACAATAGCATTTTCCTTTATTTTCTGCGGGGACACCAAAAGCATGGTTATTTATTACTATGCCCCCCTCTCTTCATCGATGTATTGGAAAAAATGCAAGTCGTAGTTCTTCCACTTGTACACCGTTCTTCCAACAACGAAACCGCATTGCACCTCTTGATTCTGGATAAACTGAAAAAAAATCTCTGACTAATTTTATTATCAAATATGGTGGTAACCTTTTGTAACCAATCTTTTATAACTTCCCTTTTGTAAGCGACCAAATAAAATACTACGTAAAATAATGTAATAATTGATGGTAAAAAAGTTGAATTATTTTATAATTAAATACTGCTTGGTAACCTTCTATAGAAGGTTACCACGCATTATTTAATTATAAGATAATTCAACTTTTTTCAACTATAATTAAACTATAATTACCATTAATACAATAAACTAGCTTAAGCAGGTGGTAGGGCACATAAAGGTAGGCACTACCCCCTTTCTACATTTTCATTGTTGAAGAGAAAAACAGTGCCTCTTTCTCTACGGGAAACCACCAATAAGGAAAGTTTCTAACCGCAACAATGAAACCGATGGAAAGGAACTTGTGTACGGAAATTAGAACTATATTTGTATCGTTCTCTAATATCGCGTTCCATTGGCTGCACTGGTGCAATACTTTTGGTACTCAGTGTGTCAAACATGTATAAGCTTGCTTACACACCGTGTACACACATTGAGTACCAAAAGTATTGCTCCTGTGCAGCCAGTGGAACGCGCTATAACTATTTGCGCGGTGGGAAGTACTTACAATAAAATAGTGTGGTATAACCTTTTACAGCACTAAAATATTGGCCAAAATTACCATTGCAAATTGGTTAGATTACAACCCAAGCAAAGAACTTGGGAGTATTTTACTACTTGAATTTGTATAACTATACTTTAGAAATAGTGGAATGGTCTTACTGTTAAACGTTGTAACTTTACGCTCATAACATGTTGCAAAATCACAAGCCTTTTTTTGCAATGTATAGTTGTGCGCAGATGAAATGGTTGCATTCAATGACGCGCAGGTTGGACGTTATACAGGTTTAAAGCTTGAAGGGATGTGTATTGTAAAGCATTACTGGTTTTGGATGATTTTAGTAGAAGGGCAAGATTTCTGCGCCCTCCTCCACATTTCTTTGGGGGTCGGAAGTCGAGAAGTAAGTAAGCAAAAGACGAAAGGGGGTAGGTTTGTGGGGCATTGTTTGCTTTCACGTTAGGTCACAATGCACACACGCGTTAGAGCGCGTGTGCCGTCCGATAAGGCGACGACAACCAACGATTTTCCGTCCCGTGCAGACGTGAAACGAGGGGATAAAAAAAAAAGGCACGAAGTATAGCGAGTATATATCTAGACCAGCCAAGAGGGTGCACAAGGGGGTAAATGTCATATAAGATAAGCTGCACGGTCCTAGTCCTCTTTTATTGAAGGATTTAAAAAAAGTCCAGTCTGGTTGTTGTCTTTTAACTGCAACGATTCTCTAGAGCGACAAGGAAATATTCATCAGAATACCCCCTCGCCCTCCGTCCTCCTTTTCCAACATTTTGTGGTATGGTTTTATAGGCAACGCGACACAAGGACGATTCGACAATAGGACAACGGTGTACCCGACATAAGGACTACGAACCCCGAGATAAGGACTGCGAACCCCGACATAAGGACTACGAACCCAGACATAAGGACGACAAACCCCGACATAAGGACTGCGAACCCCGCCATAAGGACTGCCAACCCCGACGTAAGGACTACGAACCCAGACATAAGGACTGCGAACTCCGACATAAGGACTACGAACCCCGACATAAGGACTACGAACCCAGACATAAGGACGACAAACCCCGACATAAGGACTGCGAGCCCCGACATAAGGACTGCGAGCCCCGACATAAGGACTGCGAACTCCGACATAAGGACTACGAACCCCGACATAAGGACGACAAACCCCCCGCCATAAGGACTGCGAACCCGACATAAGGACTACGAACCCAGACATAAGGACTACGGACCCTTACCTAAGGACTAGGTTAGGTTAGAGCTCGTAGTGCTTAAGTCGGGACACCGTAGTCCTATTGAAGATTCGTCCTTGTGTCTAAGTCCCGTTCCAAATAGTGCATCGAAAAATCCCGGTGTTGTCTAAGCAAGCAAACTTTTTTCTGGCCAGAATTATTCAGGAATACGAGGAGGAAAGTTGTCTGTGATTCTAGCCAATTTGAATAACATGAGCATAAAAACGGCCCTTCTTTCCCTATTGTGATTTTATATGGGCCAAATAAACTGGGTTGCGTTTTCTCTCTGTTCCACCACAATCAGGTTCGGGGTAGGGTCCAAAGCTACTAGAGTGTGTGAGAGGAGGTGAGGGGGCGGTAGGAAAGGGGGAGAGGTACAATAGGGGTGGTGACAAATTAACAATATGGCTATTTTCATTTTTCGGAAGATAATTGACGATTGCGTATATGAAAAGGGGGGACCACATGTTCAGTTTTCGTCGCTTTGTCCATAAAAAAGCTGAGGTTATTTTTTGTAATTTTTTTCTTATCGGATGGTTGACACGTAGAAGAGACGTTAAAGCGTCCAAATGCAGATCTGTCGAAAGTGGAAAACAGTGTGGGGATTTGGACGCCCCGGGAAAGGTGCGTTTGTACTAATCCTGTGCAGAATGCCGCGCTGGTTGTGACAGCTGCAGTTGACCTCTGACCTTTAAACGCTTTGGCGGTTAATATTTTCCCTTTCTCCTTTCCCCCCTTTCCTTATATAGCATCAACAACCGTAGTAAAGTCCTAATCCTCTTCCCATTGCAGCATCCCAAAACCTTCCAGACACATACGGAACACTGTGCTGAGCCTACCACAAATTTCCTAATCCCCCAATCCTATATAGTATCGTATACTCAATACCCCGAAAACAAGCAGCCAGCTTATATGAGACTTTCCACCCCCGGTAAAAGTAAAACTTTGTTTTCAACCCAAAGCCCTTTATTTTTCGCTCGAATAACTCAATTGCTACACATAGACCCCAACTACCTGCAAACACCAAAATCATTTGGACTTTGGGTTTTGTTGCAACAAACCCTCTGTCAATCCTCGGTCAATACTTCGGTCGATACTTCCGCCAAGCCAATAGGCCAAGTAAAGCTTGGCGGAATAAGGATTGACCGAGTAAAGGACTTAAAATCGTATTTTGAAACTACTAAGAAGGAAAGGGTACACTTAAGCCCCGCCCCAACTACCAAGTTCTTTAAACCCTTGAGAAAACTTTTTACGCCGAAAGAGGTTTTCTTGTCAGCAGTTTTCTGTAACCTGCTGCTGGCTAGTATACTAGGCTGTGACTAATTTGTAATGTGAGCAAAGTTTGTGTTTTGAACGCCATTAGGCGAATTTGGGTTTTCACTTTTTGTGAGGTTTGATTTAAGTAAAGGGTTTCTTTCGACGAGTATAGTTAACACTGAACATGATGACAAAAAAGCAGTTCAAACCCGTAAAAAGCTTAATAATATGCGCAATTGCATAGTATTTCCCATTTGTAGGTATTCTTGCCATGAAAGCTTTGACTTTTTGTACAGGAGAAGTGTTGGATTCGTTTCAGATGCAGACTTGCAGTCTACAGAGTAGTGTCAGTATTCTTGCGACGCATTATAGGGCCTTGAACTATGAATTCCCCTAGCAAGTACATTAAAACACCGTTTACTTGGATTGACGCGGGGAATGTTGAACGGTGTTTTAATTTTAGAAAAAATCGGAAAAAATTTCCGGGGGAGATCCTACATTTCGAAATTCTTTTCTTTTTTTAAAAAATTTTGGAAGTGTAAGATTTGCGTGTAGGATCAATTTTCGGAAAATTATGAAAAAAATCTTCGAGGAAAAATCCCCAATTTTGAATAGAATTCGAAAAAAATTTGATTTTTTTCGAATTTTAGAAGTGGTAGATTTGTGTGTAGGATCAGTGTTATAAATCAAGTGGCTAGGCTGGCCGTGTCTTAGTTTGATTGGAGATTTTTTTCTTTTGGACCACTTTGGTTTGACTGTTTTCCCTGGACTCGGTTAGTTAGTTAGTGCAAGCGTGCAAGCTTAAGGCTTTTTGAGCTGCGTGGTGTGGGAAATGGAGTCAAAAGGAAGCCCAACATTCTTTCTTGGCTTGACACCTTTATGGAATTCCGAAGGCATGGGAGATGGGACTTTACCACGTGACTGATTTCTAGTCAAGCGGGTCAAGGTGTCCCCGGTTTTCCTTCAAAACAATTGTACAATTGTATATACAATAAAGGGCTTTTGTGTATACATTTGGGTGGTAGGTTTTTTGTATGAATTTTTGAATCGAACGAATTTAAACATTCTTGGGTCGAGTGAAAGAATAACCCTTTGGGGTTTAAGTTGGGCCCAGCGTCGTCATTTGTGCTATATTTTGCCGGCGTATGCCAAGGTCTGTGAATGCGAATACACCGGGTATAACTCTATGCATATATATAGACATGCATCTCGGGCAGGCTATTGTTGTACAGATGATTCTTTGCAAAGGGCTAAATTTAGAGGATAAGTTTGGGGAGTTCCCTTCACGCCATTTCTATTTGTGTAGAGGAGATGGGTTTGTGTTATAATAAGTTTAGCAAAGGTGAGTTTGTGCTGATGAGTTTGTGTTTTTAGAATTTTTTTATGTTTTCTATTTTCTAGAAGGCGATGATGAGGTGTACTGGGCAGCTTATTTTGGGCTGGTTGTTGTCGACAGGGGTGACACAGAATTTTCCTTGTCTTCAATAAGTGGAAACACGGGCTAGTGCTTGACGTTGCTGGTATGTATATGCTCGGAAGAGCATCAAGCACTATCATCGCCAAGTGCGAAGGTTTCCGAGATGAGTTTGCAAAAGGGAGTGGAAGGGAAGTTTGGAGGGAGGAAAGAAAAAGAGACCCGAGCAATATAAATATACACATATATAAGATGCAAAAGAGAGTAAGGCGTCGTGGATGCTGGCGTGTCAAGCTTGATTAGGTTGAGAGTAAAGAGCCAAAGAGAGAAGCTTGCAAGAAGGGGCTTGGAGGGAAATGAAAAGTCAACAATGGCTGGTGCCAGCAACAGCATCTCTTCGCCTTCTAATGCGCTTCCTTTCCCCATCAACGCAGCAGAACCTTCAAAACTCACCTACACCGAAATGCGCACCGCTCGAATAGTTGGGCATCAAAAAAAGGATTTTGATAGCTTAGTTTATGTGGCCTTAATGTACCTGTAAAGTTTCCTTCTTGTTTCTTTAGTGTTATTTTCTTTTAGGGGGTTATGATTTTTCCTCTTTTTATGAGCTCCAATGTTGCTATCCCACACAGTCTAACTCAACCCAAAAGTGCTTCTAACCACAGTCTATACAGATCCAAGCAGGCATTGGCTTGGTTCTGTATCTTTACAGGATTGCTTCGAGGTGGTTGTTACAGTAATGTGTTGGGTTGCTTGTTAGGCTTTGTTTCATGGCTGCAATTTTCAGATCTGGAATTCCCTCTGCCTGCAAGGTGCAATTAATATCCTAGAAAGTCCCACTATTAATTCCCAAGTTCGTTTTTTCCGGCTTCTTCTTCTCACTTCTGCTTCCAAATGTCCTTTAGCTCTACCACTTTGCACATAAAAATGTGCTTTGCGTGCCATCTTCTGCTTCCTGGTTGTCCTTCTGTGCGACCTAATCTCTTTCTCACTGGCTCAACGTGTCATTCTGCTGTTATAACTAAACAGGTATAGACTGGTTAATAAAACTTGTCATTGGCATAAGGTCACACAATGTATACTACAAAGGACCAAAAAGGTAACGCAGGAACACCAACTAAGGTCAGGCCGGGCTTCTGTTTGCCCAACAACGAACAAATTAGGAACCATGTGAAACGGGTTTTTTAGCATTGAAACGGGTTTCTTAGCATTGCTCCGGCATGCATCGTAGCCGCTCCAACAGCCCCAGTAACAGCTATAGGAAAGGTCACGGCTTAATTATGATGAATTTATTCCTTGTTATAAGTTTTGGACAATGAAACCAAGCGAAGGAATATGAATAAGTTAGTGAACCAAACACCGTTCAGGGCAGACCGGAGGAAAACGTATGTTGAAGCAGTGTTTCCTTATGTTTCACTGTTGAGTAGCAGCCAATGAGGCGCTTTATCCAGTAACTGTTTACTTGAAGTTACCGTTTCTTTTAACCAAATAGTAGCAGTAATGCGAGTCAATTGTTCTAAAGCTTCATAGCGTATGTTAATCGGAAGCCAAGATTGATGCAACGCTGCACAGACACATATTTACATCCATATACAACACATAAGTTATCTATAATATAAATGTAAGACAGACTCGTTAAGTATTAAGCATCTGAGCCTGATTCAAAGTAAAAGGAAGGGTGATCAGTAATGGCTTACAACCAGCTCAAGGGTCCTCTTGTGTCCGATTGAAGGCTAGGATATATTATGGGCAAGGGACAATCCAAAGTGACGACCCAGAGTATCACGAGGATCAAGGGGGATCCCTTTTTACCCTGCCTGATGTTAAATATGGTGTCCTATAGAGGCATACAAGAGAGGCGAATCCGTTGTTGAGCAATGGGGCTTTTTACATGTTAGATCGCAGAGTGAGAGAGATATGTAAACGTATATATAGGGTGCCAGGATGGAATACGAGGAAACGAGGTCTAAAACCAAAAGGGGGGCGAACTTGTCCCGTCACCTGTGACTGATTGCCCCCTAGGGTGCTGTTGCACGTTGGTCTTTATAACACAGAGAAAGAAAAGCAGCCGACATTAAGAGGGACTAGGCTAGAAAAGGGTAATTCACAATGAATGTGTATGTGTGTATGTGAGTATGTAATGGAAAAGGCCGGACAGCAAAACGGAACAACCCCTCCAACGCAAACGGCGAACCCAACTGTTCCACTTGGAGATGTGAACATGTGTTAGGTCAGGGGGGCGCACTACCAAGTCACCAGGGGGTCGATGGGACATAACTAAAGAAAAAGAGACAAGGAAACGATTGCAATTAAGCTACACTAACAGGCTCTTTGATGAACAGATCTATGCACCCCCCTCTTCTCCTAAACGTACTAAAAAAAGAACACAAATTGAATAAAAAGTAAAATTGTCATGTCAATTTTAAGCAAAATTTTCTTGTTTAATGATTCTGTTCGTCCGGGTAATAGCTTTTAGGCCTCTAACCCTAATTCCGGAACGATAAAATTAAAAAAATGTAACGAGACAAGATAAAAAGAAAGCTCCAAACAAGTTAGAAAACGCCGAGGATATTTTTAACGACAGTTTTGCCGGAGATGTGCGGTGAGCAGCAAGCGGTAATACAGTAATAGCGTATATAAAGGCCGAGTCGTTTTGGCTTGGTTCTCAATTTCCTGCCTAAAAATTACCGCCGTTTTTTGTGTCCGGAAATAAAAGCCCTGGTCCTGTTTCTTTATTTTCTTGTTCTTCGGGACGATTTTTTAGTGTGTCTCTTTGGGGCGCTCGACCCGCCTAGACAAATTTTTTCTCGCTTTTTTTCTTTTAAAAGGAAAAGAGAAAAAAAGACGAAAAAATTGCCTGTCGCTAGAGACGTCGAATGCAGCGAGGCCCACGTTTTTCTCTCGGTCTCCTTTCTTGTCGCTCAATACGAGCTCCGTCAGCTCCGCCAAAGGGTCCTGGTTGGTATGGCAACGCTCATCTTGAGACGACGGTTGCCATGCCAACTGTAAGCTGCGGGAGGCTGCGACGTACGCGACGCTGGGATGTCATTGGTTGAATTAAAGAAAGGAAATTCGGGACCAAGGAAAAAGGAAGATTGGAAGGATGGAGGATGTTGGAGGAAGAGAGGGGTTGGTTTAAGAAAAGACCGAAAAAAGTTACTAGGAAAAATGAACTCGGAAATTGGAAAAACCGCAGTCAACATTGCTCTATATCCTAAAGATACTAAAAAAGCAAAAGAATATTATCGAGCTCCACGAGCCCTAAGTTAATCCCTAATACATTTCAAGTTTCCCCAAGTTTTCAAATTAAGGGCTGTCCTTTAAATAATAAATATAATAAATAAATACAAATAAAACGAGAAAACATGAATACAGCGGGGATTAAAGGCTTCAAACGTTATGGTCAGTGAGAGAGCTTGTGTGGGGCAGGTGGCGGAATCTCGAGAGTGACTCATCTCATCTGCAGCACAATTTGAAGCACACATAGGTTAGGAATTGTTAGATAGGTCCTTGTTATTGGGTCCATTTAGGCGTTATAATAAAACCCCTTTTGCCTCTTTTAACCCATTTGGGACAAGAGAAGGGACTTAAGAGAGATAGAAAGAGAATTGAAGTGGAGTTTGAGTTTGAGTTGGTGCCCGTAACGACGTTTCAGAAATGCAACATGGCCATATATTTCTAAAACTTTGTAGCTTAAATCGCCCCCCCCCCTCCTTGAATGTGTGATGGGTCTCTCCAGCTCAAATAAGTCTGTCCCCATCAAGGATGTCATCCGTGTTTGGTAACGCCGCATCTGTCACTCTCCATGTGTGATAGAACAGTCAGGGGAATTATTCACGTAGAGAGATTGTAACCAGTTGCGGGACCGTTTGCCGTACCAAAAGCATCTCCTTTCCCCCAAACTGATCCTCCCTTTGAAGCCATCACAAGTCTCAGAGCTTTTTTTAAAAAAAGAAAAATACTGAACATCGAACGCAACTTGATTATCATCGTTTTCGAATCTCCTCCTACTTCATCACATAGTCTCCATTTTCCACCCCTCCTCCTTATGGCTCCTTATAGTTTAGTGTACATATACGTCGATTTCGGGGCAGAAGGGAATTGCGAGTGAAATGAACCTTATCATTACTTACGGGGGTCACCCAAAACAGCCCATCCTACGCACACACTTGTGGTTTTTGCTTTGAAGTTTTTTTTTAAAACGATCTTAATGTGCGCGTTGGCGAAACGAATAAAGAAGGGTGGAAACAAGAGCTCTTTCAAAGATAACAGTCATACGTGGCCAATACAATAAAACGGTGGAGATTGAAACGAAATTTGGCAACATTATAGAATATAATTGGGCCATTACAGCACCTATAAGCAAAACAGAATTTGAACCTTATTGACTGTAGAAAGTCTTAATATTATGTATATATTTTTTATTTTTTGTACACATAATGTAGTATAAAAGACGTTACAAATAATCGTATTAAGTAGTAAATCTTAAAGTAATTTTAATACAGTTTAAGTGTACTTATGTTGTTATGAATTGTCATTTATTCCAGTATACGTGGATTGCAAAAAAGTCCTGTTATCTGGTGTCATTTATGCCGGCAAAGAAAGTGTATTATACTGTTCCAACTGCTAAAAAAGTTTACCATTAGTCTGAAATTGTAATACTACCGTTCAACGCCGAATTTGATGGTAATTCACCACGGAAACTTGTAGTATTACAAAATATATGGTTGAATTGAAAAGAAATAGCGATATTTCCGACAAAGAAAATGTACCAACTGTAACACCTGATATACAAGTTTGACATTAGGTTACATTTGTAATATTACTGCATCAACGCAGAATTTGATGGTAATTCACTGCTCAAACTTGTAATATTCCAAAAAAGTATTGTAAAGAAATCAAGAATATTTGCACTTATGTAATGTATTGCAATTGGATGTTTTAACAGTGTACCCGCCATTCTGATACCGTGATACCATTCTGGTGCGAGATAAGAAAGTTTTTGGAGGCTTTGGACGACGTTGTATTAGGAAGACTTGGAAGCAGTTGTCCTCGTATGCTCCTCACAGTTGCTTGGGCTGTCAAGTCTGTCAATCTGAGTGACGGGGTCACTCTATGCTTCGTATTATAAGGATTTTCGTCTCGTTTTCTTTTCTTCTTCTTGTTCGTCTTGGTCTTTTTCTGCTTATATAGGATATAGCCAACTGGAAAGCATATAAAAGTATAGTTTGTCTGTATATGCCGTTGCTTATGGGTTTGACAGGACACCCGGTAAAACGGTAGGACGGTAGAGAACGACAAGACGTGCGTATTTGCAAAGGGGAGATGCTAATGCTGATAGAGGTTTAACAATACACTTGGAACCTGACTCATATGGCGGAGGCTGTGCGTTTTGGGGTTAAGGGCGGTTATACACATATGCGCATTGCCTTAGAGACCTATAGATGAGAGAAAAATGCGCATATAGCTCTCTCTATAAATCTAAATATATATAAAGGGACCCCGTCCGAAAGAGTCTTATCGCCTACTCTGATCCGCGCCTTTCTATCAAAGTTAACTGACAATTTTCCTCTTGATTCAGGGTTGGAAATGGGATTTAGCTTCGTGATAGAGAACACAAATCCCACAGAAGAAGAGGGGGAGATCAGAGAACCTTTTGGTTAGAAAAGCAGAGTCGAGTTTTTTTTTGTTTTTTTTTGGTATACGATGGAAGGATTTGATTTGAAAAATGTAGAAAAAATCAGTCTTTCGTTGTTTTTGTCTCATCTTTTTAGCTTTGTGAAAGGGGGCGGGAAGGAATGGCACAGGGCGACTTTCTTGGATTTAAAAGGTTTTCTGCTTGGGCGGTGATATTGTCATGGGTTTGTTCTGTTACCATATAAAGAGTATATATAGAGTTCACAACATATAAATTCGCTGTGCTGTGTGCCTCGATTTCCCCTTTTGCTGCGGATGTCTTTGGGGGTCGTCGCCGAGGAAAACGCAATCCTTTTCCGCTGTCCGATTCGATTGGGGCGGGAAATGAGGTTGGGGGCTTGGGGGGGCTCCGAAGGGAATCCTACATGTTAGGATCAGTAATGCTATATACTATATAGACACTGTGTGAATAGCCTTCATATATACCTACCCGCAGCCCGTCCCAGAAAAATTTATAATCCTGAATAACTTGGATATGCAATAGTACCAGTAATGTCAAATTTAGCTTTACAAATTACGAAGTTATGTTGTAAGTTTTATTCCCTGAATTGTATACTCTGAATTTGGAATTCTTCTTCCTAATTGTGTAGCGCCTCTCATACTATTAAAAGGGCACATTTTAAGAGTTTCGGCAGTACATTACTGAAATGTATTCGTTTGTATTGTAATTTTCCGCAATGCTGTAGTAAAATAGCTTGAAATTAAGATTTTAAAGTAAATTCCATAGTAAATTGCCTGAAAATACAATTTGCTTTTACTTTTACTATTATTTCTTGGCTACAAAAACACTATTATTACTGTTATTTCTTGGCTTGTTACTATCCTTCAATGGTATCGCCTTTTTAGCAATAATTGTACCTGCAATTTAAACCAAATTCGTTAAATTGCCTTATTCGTCTGTATTAAAGTATTATAGAATTAGCTTTTAATTCTAAAGTTCCCTTGTTTTGCCATAAAGTATTGCCAATATATGGACAAGCTCCCGAAGATTCCGTACAATGTATTGACCGCAGGTTTAATGTGATCTTTTCTGGGGTCATGCAATTGTAATGACGGGTGCAAGTCTAATGTAAGTGATTGGTATAACTTGGCATTGCTTAATCTATTGTTACACGCTCATTAATGCTCTCTTTTTCTGTATATACAAGGCAGCACGACGGGCGCCATGTTGATTTTCCGGGCTATCCGTCACGGTCACGTGACCTCACGTGTCTGTGTCGGTACAGTTGTGCTCTTGTTCGGTGGTGGACAAGTATATATGTGCAAGCTAGGAACTTAGGCTTCTTGTCTCTACGAGCGAACTGGGTTTCTTCCTTTTTTTAAAGAAAAATCCTTTATTTTTATTTTTTTTTATTTTTTTCCTCGAAAAGATAACCAACTGAATAAAGCTCTCCCCGGTACTTTTTTTTTCGCTCATGTTTGCCATGAATCCTTAATGGTGTGTAATCACCCCGTACCGCAAATTAAAGAACCATAGCGAGAGTTTCGTCGCCATGAAGTATTTTTTTAAGCCAAGATACAGCAGTTGGAATTCAGGTCTAGTTTCTTCTCACGATTCCTCTTTAATACCAGCACTTTCCATACAAAATATATCTTAGTACTTGTCGGCCAAGGAAACAAGGCCATTTTATGAGTGCAACCAAGTTAGGTTTTCGTTTTCATTTTTTTAGCGTCATGAAACTCATAAGTTCCAGTCTAAATACCCCTTCCTGGTGAAAAGAAATCGCCTTGTCTGCGGCCACCAGAAACCTTAATACCCCTTTCATTTTGTTCTCCTTCCCCCAACAACGTTTGCTCGAAAAAAAGAACAAAATGTTCCAAATCATAGCGATTTGGTGGCCAAGTTAAGAAGTCATTGAAGGCTTAAAATTAGTTATAAGGGTATAAAGGGGGTTACTTTCCAGGCAGAGGATAATACGTTAGGAGGCGCAACAGCAACACAACCCCAACCATTACCATTTAATGCATTACAAAAAAGCCCCGCCAAAATTCTCTCCATCCCTTTTTGGTGAGGTGGGGGGACTTTTTTCGGTTGCTTCGGTTGCTGAATACATGGAATCAACACCGAAAAAAGAGCTAAACTAAAGCTAACCATAACCATAACCATACAGGTAGCCCTTTCTTCAGAGTTAAAGAACGATGCCAGCTTTTTTGAGCGGGGGAACTCCACCTTCCTAATACCAGGCTGTGGATCTTGGGAAGCACCTCCTCTTCGTTTTGTGGTTTAACTTGGTAGGTTGGCATATGATAGGAAGATAGGAGTTGTGAATTGAGGTTCTGTACTACACTATGGAAGGAACGGCATAGCAAAGCAAAAGGACTAGGAACCTTCAACCAGGAGGGCTAAACTTGACTGCAGGTGAAGGTTAGCCATTTACCATGACGAAGTATTGCTTTCCAACCCCAGCCACCTTACCCACTCCACCCATCCCGGCCGCCCTGGTTACATAGACTCTCTGGTTTATCTCTTCGGAGTGGAGAGCATTAGCACTTCTGATGGTATAAGTTCTGATAGTCGTTTTTGTTTCCCTTTTCTTTTTACCTTCGTCGATTGCTGTAGCCAATTTTTTTTCCCAGTAAAAAAATAAAAAAAATGAAAGTTTAAAGGGGCCATGGCATATAAGTCAGGGCAAGGGCCCCTGTCAGGCCTGGGTGCGAAGCCTCTCATTACCGGGAGCCATCAAAGTCGAGGTGCGCAGGATTTATGGGTCTTTTTACACTCCCTGCGTGTTTCAGCGTCGTCTTGGGCTGGCTTGTGTGTGTATGCGCCATGCTGGCCGAGCTAGCCGAGTGCAGTATATACCCTGTGTTCTTCTCCGCCAGCTTTTCGGTGTTGCTTGAGCAAACCCCAACAATCCAGCGATGGGCTTTTTTGCATGGCAATGGAGGAAGAAGAAGCGAGTAGTAGTAGTAGAAGACCGAAAAGAACATCTTTTTTTAAAAAAGGTTTAAAAATCCTTTCCCTCACACCTTGTAATGGGGATTTTTAGGTTAACCTTTGTTGTAAAGCAGCTCAAAAACTTGAATTCTAAGGTTTATATGCCGCGCTTTTTAGGGATGTATATATGGTAAGTGTGCGCTGGGTTATAAGGTGGTGTTTTAACTGGTTAACCGCAGCATAACACAACACTGTTTCTAACCGCTCGCTGTCGATCGCTTCAGGAAGATAAAGTGTTGGTTGGCTAACCGCTTGTCTCTTGCCACTTGGCTATCTATGTAGTGTTGATGTGCCGAAAGTCCATCGCGGGCGAGTTTCAAACAAAGATGATCCAACTTTCATCAGCATTCCGCAGGTGGTATTGCTTTCACGTGTTTAACAATATTTAGCACACAACACACAGCACTGTTTTTCCTTAAGAAAGGAATACAAATAGAAAGACGATGGGCCAACTTTTTGTAAAAATTATTTTTATGTGTGCTTTGGAGGTCTTAGGATTTTTGGGACGGAGCAAGACTGTGTATAGTAGAGGGAAGATCGTGTCTCTTGCTGCTTGGTTAATCAGGGTTATCCAAGCGTTGTTGCTGCATTTTTTTACGGTTTTTTTTTGGTTGGTCGATGGATGTCGTTTCTTGTTCCGAGCATCCAAGAGAGCGAGGTAAACTGGATGGTCGCTGTCACCTTGTTCGCTCTAAGGGTTTATTTTTATAATATTATACTTGTAGTTTTATTTTACTTTCCTTTTTTTAGTCTTCTTCTTTCGTTTATCTTATTTTGTATGAAGACTTTACAAACTTAAAGGCTCCCGTATTGCTTAGCTTGTTACAACCAAGCTACGGCGAGGGGGAGACACAGGGTTGGGTTTTGCATGGTTCTATATGAACGCGCATTGCTTTGCGCATGAAACGGCACGCAGGTTAACTTTAGAACTACTTACTACAATTACTTGATTTTTTTTTCAAAGATACACTAAACCATGTCTAGGGCGTGACAGTTTCCGAATTCGCAATATGCTGTTCTTTGCGTAGGTGAAAAATTAATTGGCATTTCTGGAATTAGTGAACTCAGAAATAAAGAAGTAGAAGGGTCTTGTTCTGCGTTCGTATTAATATCACCTACCTTACTGTCCAGACGAATACTGTTTGGCACGTATTTCCTTTCCTTTTTACGTAAGAGTGCCATGCTATCGTGACTTGGAAAGTTTGAGGTATTCGGGAGCCTTTGAGATGCGGAGGAACGGTGTGGACTGTGGAATCTGCGGCCCTTGGGGCCGTTATTGCATTATGTTGGCCTCGTCGCATTGTCTTCTTTAATCCTTTATGCTTTGTAGACACCTTGGTTGTTAGAAGACACTTATTTTTAGAAAACATTTCAGTTATGACGGTCATAACATCTTTTTTATTTAGCGTGACTGTGACGTCACGTATACGTATACGCAATGGATGGAAAGTACGAAACGTTTCTGAGGCTATAAGCGTAATTAGAAGGACAATAGTGAATTTATTGGCTTTCTTTGTCTTCTCTTTTCAATCTACTTGGAGCTTGATGCAATGACACAGACACGTTCAATAAATGAATGTGAGTTGAAACAGATGAATTTGAACAAAAATTAAGAGGCGGAGGGAAGGGATTGGATCAAACTATGTGAGATTTTTTGGGATAGTGAATTTTTTCTTTGCTTTCTGCCAAGAGTATTTGTAATGACAAAACAAGTACAGTGTGTACATTCAATTGGAACTTCAGGACGAAAGGAATTCGGATTGTCTTTGCTGGTAGACGCACTTGTTGATGACTTTTATTCTTCCAGGGGAAAACTGTTTCATTTCTGCAAATTTGCCAGACCAAACAAAGTTTATTTTATCTTGTATATATATAATATATAAGTTACGCAACAATGGACCAAACGTGTATATCCCAGCAAATTCTTGCGTTCGTGTGACTCAATTCTTCATAAAATTGGCTTTTGTCAATAAAAAAAGTCAAAGAAGATAACAATTCAGTTGTAACTTGACGACATACACAAGTCGAGTCGTTTTGTTTTATTTTATTTTTTGCTGAAATTGTTTGGTTTTGCAAAAAAATGGTTGTGGTGCGTTTTGCGGGATGCACATGTGTTATCTGGCAAAAACGGAACCGCGAAAAACCCGTAAGTTAGGCAAAAAGGAGAAAACTATAACATCGCTTACCATGCATACAAACTCTGCAGGTGAGTTATCTGCAGTTATCACCGTATTTCTCCCTCCGAAAAACATCATATTTATGGGTTCAAATTTTCTTTTCTTTTTTTTCCTTTTTCCTTTGATAGGATGGCGTTTGGGTGTGTATGTGGGCGGGGTGAAAGGGCAATAGGAAAAGGGTTGAAGTGATAGAAGAAGAGATGAGAAAGAAGAGATGAAGAGATGAGAGAAGAAGAGATGAGAGAGAGAGGGAAGAAATGGTTTGTACAGATTATGAATATGCTGATAACTTGAGTTTTTGTCCACTTTGCACTCCTTTTATGAATGTCAGTTGCCAACGACAGACAGTTTATGTGGTTGAGTTGCACCTGCAACCAAAGTACTGTACACTACGCACGCGAGTTCCGTTTGTATGTACAATCCGACCGCGTCAGCAACAGAAAAGGGCATTCCAGCCCATATTTCTGCCGTTTTCACGCAAATTGCGGGAGCTGAAAGGACTGCTTTTGCTTCTGCTTCCTTTCTATGTACAGTACAGCCGTAGGAATATTTTGGCACAAAACTAGGCCTTGTATGTACAGCTTTTTTCCTTTTTTGATCTCCAAAATTGGACATTTTGTAGTGTGACTTGAGACTTGAGTGGAAACCTTTTTCCCCTGTGGAGGAGTGCATTTCCCCTCCGTTGGTTCAACTTCAGTTGTCCATAATTTCGCAATATCAGGCTTATTTTTTTATTTTTTTTCCTTGTGGGATTTTAATATTTTAGTAATAGAGAACTGAGTTTCCAAGTTTTGAACCCATTATCAAAGTTTGGAGCGAGTTTGGGGCAAAAGTTGAGAATTTTTTACGTTAAATTTCTGGATTTAATGATGCGTGTTCTTTTCCTAAGGTCTTGGATGTTGGTTAGGTTGCAATAGTAGGAATTTAGCAATCGCGAGGCTTTTATGAATTTTCGAGAGTTTTCCAAGTCAATTCCAAGACGCCTTGGAATCACGGTACGACACTATTGCACAAAAGGGCCACTTGCCTGGAACCACACGAAGATTTCCACCCGAGAGGATCGATTCTTTGTTCGGAGATATATATTTTTTCAGAATGTGTGTTAGTAACGTGCAACGCACCCAAACGGAGCACACACACACATACACATACATCACTTTTTCCTTTTTTTCTTTTTTTTTCCTTCAATTTTTGGGTTATCACACAAGCAGCAGTTGCACCGTTCCGCATTTCTGACTTTTTCCCCTGGCTCATTTTCTCTCCTGGTATAGGAATTAGCTTGTCTGTTGTGTTCCTTCCATGTTTTCTTTTTTTCCCGCTTATTTCCTCCAAGTCTTCTTCTTGTTTTGGGTTTCTCTTATGAGGAACCACTCTACCAAGGATTGTAATTCGGATTCGGATTAGGAAGATGTGACACGCTGCAGCCATCTTTGCTGTTTTTATTGTTGTGGTGGTGGTTGTTGCTGCTCCGTCTTCTGTCGTTGGTCAGACTGGTGGCATTAGTCGTCGTAACTCCTCCGGATGAGCAGGGGTTGGTAGCGAACAGGAAGAATGGCGGCTTCTGAGCTGGTCACCATACCAAGCCTTCGTTCACTTGCTGGTGATCGGAAAAGTTGCCTGAATTTTGCATGAAATCGGGACTGGAACGCTGAGACATGAGGTCAGAGGAAGGTAGGAACGATGGATCAGGGAGTTGCCCAAAATCTGCCATGTTGGAAGGACCGTTGGGCCCCAGCGAGTCCATGGAAGGCAAACCTGAAACGCAACCAAAAAAGAATAAGTTAAAACTTTTTGTTTTTGCCTTTCTAGTCATGCCATAACGTCCTTATCCCTAACTAACGTTAATAAGGCTGGTTCTTAATTGCCATAACTGCGTTTTTATCCCTTTAGGCACATGATAATGATAAAGCTTCTTCATATTGCATTTCACGTCCGATTCGTACCAGTCCAACACTTAATTTTTTGGGTAAATTTCGAAATTTGTATGGCATACATTTAACTGTTGCAGTGCAGTACATTCCTAACCAAAAGTAACGAGTCTGAGCATCATTAATAATACCTAATAACTAATTACAATGATCTAATGCTATAAATTGAAGTTCTTCAGCACGGCGTTTCGAAATTCGTTCGATTCTTGTCCGTCTGGGGTTTAAGCTGATTTACTATAAAGACAGTTGGTGCGTGTAGGAGCGATTTCGTTTTGACTTTGTCCACTTTGTATGATAATGGTTAAGTTATTCCAAAAGTCACCCGCCTTAAAAAAGCATTCCACCGACTTTTTGCATATGGGAAGGGTGCATATGTGAAGAGCGCCTGGGTAAACCATCATCCCCGCGTTTTCCTTTTTGATCGAATTGACGATTAAAAAGAAGTTGAGGGGGGGATATAGATATAGATGCATGCATATGCACAGGATGGGGGGGCTCTTTGTATCTGGTACGAATTGCGGGTGTTGCGAGTTGATGGTTCGGGGTTTTTCCGACTTCAGGATATTCGTTTGTTGCATGCATGGTTGCAGCAACAATATAGCGAGAAGGCAGTGCAGCAGCAGCCCCTCCTATTGTTGTCCACGTTTTTGGGGTTGGGGACCCCCCAAATCCCATTGTTAGTTATAGTCAAAGTTTGGGGAACGGGCAAAGCGGGACTTTTAGATTTCGACAGGGGAAAGAGCCCCATCACCAAAGCTTGTTCCCCACATCTGCCCTCGTTGACGAAGTCAGCGAATGCGCTTAGATGAAGAGATAGTCGGGCTGAAAAGTTAGAAGAGCAACACGTAGGTTAAAAAGAACTCGCTTTCTTTTGCTTTTGCGGCTTGGGATGCTTCGGATCCCACACGTTGATTCATGACATTGTTGACGTACTTGTAGTAGTTTTACGTACGTGTGCTTGTATTCTTCTTTGGACTGCGCCTATGCGCGTCTACAAAGTTCCTAGTATCCTATGCGCCTCAACAAAGTTCCTGGTGTCCTATACGCAACGACCCAAGAGGCGAATAAAAGACTACAAAGGGGGGATATGTTTGCTGCTGTCCTTAATCTTGGCCTCGTTTTGTCTCGTTTGGGGTTCGTGGTTCGTTCTCGTTTGGACTCCTCGGCGAGATCATGGTTAAAGCCAAGGGGATTTCGTCCACTCCCTCGCACACATATATAGGACTTTATATTCTTTACCCCTGCTGGTACTGCCTTTTCTCCTTCCCGGAAAGCCTCACATGTTAAGTCTGGAAAAGATCGCCTTCTAAATCCCTTTGGAGAGGATCCTTATACCGGATTGCTGCTTTGGCAAGAGTCCCTCTGGACTCGAGATTGGTATTAAGCTCATGCAGACAGAAAATCGAGGTCTCTTACATACAACCAAACATGAGGGAGGGGGGCTCTTTTGGTTGGCCTATGTTATGGAAGGGAAGGCAGAAGCTTTTTCTTCGATGTCGACAACTGCCAGCGCGCCCCCTTGTTTTGATTTCCTCCGAACGAACGAAGACGACGACCAAAGCCAAGCTATTGTTATACGAGTATTGCGAGAAGACTATTGTTTCGAGAGACGAGACGTTATCGCCCCCAAAAGTTAAACAATGGGCTGAAAGGCCAAGGAGGACTTGACTTGTTCCCCCTTGCGATGCGTTTTGGAAACGTTCTGAGCGAGGTGTATGCATGCTAACTCGAGGCTCATATACGTAGCTTGCTGGATAGTAACCAATCAATCGAGGGAAAACCATTAGGCATTAGCATAAGCGAGACTAGTAAACTTGGCATTCTAAAACTTGTACTTCAGGTACTTCGCAGCTCAATTGAATCTTAAAAACAACGACCCTTCACGAAACTTATTCAGCGGCAGTACAGTAACGAACTTACTGATCGCTACATGGACTTGGCGAATGGACCAATCACATTGCTTGACCGTTGTTTAGATCAATTCTGTCATATGAAACCTACTTCTACGCTTAGGTAGGGTTCTCAACACGATATCCCTTCTAAATTCCCCAGACTGCAGTTAAAGGAGCTGGTCATTCAATTAAATAACCTGCTCATTTAATTGACTGGGGAGTTTATAAGGAATGTCCCAACCTAAGCGTAGTAGTAGGCTAGAAAGGACAGGATTGGTCTAAACAAAACGGAAAAGTAATGTGATTGGTTAATTTGCAAAGTCCATGTAGCGATCAATGCGTTCGTTGCTGTAGGGTTTGGCGCATATTTCACACGCGGGGAGTTATTTTAGATGATTTAACAAACTGGGTTAAGAATAAAAAAATCGAGTATGAATGTTAAGGGTAACTTGGTACCTATATAAGGTCCCAAACAGAGGTAACGCAGGCCAGGCTGGACTTGTAGCGTTAGTCCGGCGTGATGTTGCTGTTGCGCAGCTATGACAAGTAAAGAAGCAATCAGTTCAACATTCGGTATTCCTACGGAAACTTGAGGTAGAAGAACGATTATTCCTGCACTGGATGGCTTTAGCTTTATATAAAGATTCTTTATTCGCACCTGGTTTCATCGCCCCAAAACTTATAACAATAAATATATGATCCAAATGACCTTTACTAGCTATAACTGGGCGCTGCTGAAACGGCTACGATGCATACCGGAGCAACGCTAAGAAACCCGGCCAGGTGCTTCTTCGCTTCACTACGGTCCACCCTTTTTCATTGTTTGAGTAAGCCGGAGTAACGCCATAAGTCCGGTCTGACCCAAGTTGGTTTCCTGCGTCATCTTTTTGATGCACCCTTCAATACACTTGGATGGTCTTTTAAATTCGAACAGTAGTTGGAACCTTGAACGTGAAGGGCTAAAAGGGTTGTTGAGTCCAGCCGCATGCTGTTTTTTGCAACTCGAGTGGCCGAGGCAGGCTGCATGTATAGTGTTGGAAAGAATTGGTGGAGTAGGGCAGGTGGCGGTTTTGAATTGCACGCTTTTGCTTCTCTTTTTATTTTTATTTTGTATTTTTTGTTTTTTATACGCTAGTTCACATTGTGTTGATGATGGCCCCAGTTTACAGCAGTTGTTCAGTTGAGTATCAATCGAGACAGGCAAAAAGGATTGCGTAATGAACCGTGCTGTGTTAGAAGACACGCAGCGTAAAGCATCATCGTTAGCTTTTCTGGGGGGGGGGGGAGTAAAAAGAAAATCACCCCTAAAGCGAAGTCTGGCGTTGGCATACTATTAACGCCCCGGGATCTGTACAGAAATTTGAGCCAGTTTGTAAGGGATCGCACACATCAGAGGAGCAGCAACCGGCAGGCTCAACTGACCCTATAACTTGACTCGGATTCCGCGGTGTTGGATTACCCCCGGTCACGTGACTTCAAGTCTAGTTGGGGTTCATACGGGGGTTGAAGTACTGCAGTACTAACATTCCCCCAAACCTTCTATTCGTGCTCACAACGGGTCCAAACTTAGCCGCGTGTCAAGTGACAACAGTCCTGATGGTCCTACAGTCAAGTGGTTAAGCAATGCATATAGAGTCACGTGACGTATGTACCGTGCATTTCGACCCTACACCCTCCCTTAACCGGTAAACGTTTTGGCTCTTATTTGCTGTCTAATACTGCTTTATTTGTCCGATCCCAAGAGTTCTGCTAAGCTTTCCTTACTACTTAAATAACCATTTAACGTTGGTAAAACGAACTACTGTATAAATTGAGGTTTGCACTTACCAGGGTTGCCAAATTGGCCTTGGTTGCCTTGATTGGGCCCGTTTTGGGAGCCTGGAGGAGGTGGTGGGGGTCCAAAGAAATCGCTAAAATGTCCTGGTGGGTGATGAGCGCCAGGGTGATGTCCTGGGTGGTTCATATGAGGATGCATTCCTGCCGGATGGAGATGCAACCCGGGCCCGTGCGGATGGCCGTACGGTGAGAAGTCAGGGTTGAACTTGGCATCAAAGTAGGGTCCGAATCCGACTACGCTTCCGTCATCCAAGCCCGGGCTGACGGGGAACCCGCGGAGTTTCCGCGAGGCCCCAAAGTACGGTCGGAGGCCCATTGAAGTCAGCTGTTTGAGCCGCCGTTCTTTCGAACGTTTATTCTGGAACCACACCTGCGACCCAAAAAAGTGTCCAAGAATAAGATTAGCTGCTCTTTAGAAATTCGATTAGTCAAAGAACCAAGACGTACACACAAAGCTTGTCTTTTACGTTTTTCCTTTTTTCGTACAGAAAGCAAGAGGCTCGTCTAAAGGAAATCTACGAATTTCCCTAAAGTAGGATACTGAATTCAAAACTGCTGTTTCCCCCCAACGCCTTAAGTCTTGTATATTAAAGTCTGTTGTCATAGTCACGCTTCAAAAAGTGACACTTGAAAAGTTGGCAGTCTGTTTTCACGCCGCCATGTTGACTCTGAAGACCCCCTGTGGTGTTACCGCGGAGTGGGATAGAACGCGAAAAAGACGCCTCACCTCCCGTAGCCGGGTGTTTTCAACATTTTACAGCAACTCCTGGAGGGCGTCTCCCCCTTTTTGTTACCAAAGACCACCGCCGAGGCGGGAACAAACTATTATTCTTTCACTTTTTTCCCTAAGTGAGCCTAAACTTTTTCATTTTTCTTTAATTTTTAGTCTCTTTTTCTGGGCAAGTTTTATCTGATCTATTTCTTTTCTAATTCCCCTTATTTTCTTTGACAGAAAGAATAGACGACAGTTACGGATAGATTTCTATATAAACTGCCGGATGACCAAAGCAGGAGCAGGAGTCTTTATCTACGCTCAGAGGGATGTTTGATTGACAGTAAAGCCCTGCTTGGATAATACCGTGCCAGAAGGAAACAGAAAAGAACAAAAAAAGCAAATCTTACACAGCTGACGGACTTGCGTCTGTCTCTCTGTGCGTCAGAATCCCTTGGCTAACACCGTGACCTAATCTAAACACCAACTTGATGGGTGGACAAAAGCTCAGGAATGAAATTGCGTCGCAAAAGATAATCAGACCTATCAAGTGGTAAAGCTGAAGTTCTATTTCACAGCGGCAGCTGCTCTAAAAAAGAGCCATTTTCGCTCGAAATAAACATCTATATTCTTTTATCTTAGCCTATTTATCATAAGCATGAAACTTTTTGTGTTGTTATTACCATTATTTATAATTTCTCGTTAAGAACTTAAGGAAATTACATTGAGAATTACACGACATTTCACATCAGTGCCCTCTTGTGACAAAAAAGTATCAACTACTTGCAGTGCAGCACCGTGGCCTTAAGCTTCTTGTGTTATCATTTACCATTACCATTGTTATTTAGTATCAGGCGAGTTTTGTTTACCTGAATGACTCGCATGGGTAAGCCGGTTTCCTTGGCAAGTTGTTCCCGGATGTGTCGAGTAGGCTTGGGAGTTTGTGAGAAGGCTGTTTTCAGAATTTCGAGTTGTTTGGCTTTGATTGTTGTCCGGGGACCACGACGTTTGGAGCCGGATCCGCCCTCGTCAGGCGATTTGGAGTCGGCTTGGGAGTCACGAGGTTCGGTGTCGTTCTCACCATCCACGGAACCTAAGTTGTACGAATCTAAGTTGTACGACATCGCTGCAATTAATGAAATAAAATCATGCGAACCCCCGAAAAAGACTATCGGGGTTACAAAAAAACTTGTTTTTCTAAGTAAGAAGAGTTGGTTACCTTCGGATTCGGCTCCGTCCTTGTCGCCGGACAAGTCGATGCCGGGTGTGGGCGTGGTGACTCGTACCTTGGCGTCCACGCCGCAGGAACCCGGCGCGGGAGCTGAGGCCACGACGGGATGCAAACTCCCGGGTCCTCCGACGAGCAGCGGAGAGCCAGCTCGAGGGGAAGGCGAAGGAAGCGTGACACCGGCCAGCGATGCCAGGCTATTGTTGTTATTGTTAGCCTCGGCTGGGGGCTTGTCCATCGACAGAGGCATCACAGAATCATCGTCGTCGTCATCGGATGCCGAGTTTAGCAAGAGTTCTGTTCATGAAAAAAAGACCAAAATGCCATGTAAACGTAAACGCAAATGTAAAACAAGTCATTTGGTAATCTTGTTATTTTATCCCTTCCCTTCTTAGAGATAAAAGAAAAAGCTTAGTTAAGGCGTTTAAGCGCATGTGTTGGGAACAATTTTTCAACCCGGACTTTTACTTGTAACTGTGTGTGCTTCATTGTTCCCGCCGTTTTTCTCCCCTGTCAAACCCGACCCTGATGGATGGACGCTGAGCTCATAAAAAAGGGAGAAAGGTCCGCGGTCCAGAGCACCAGAGTTGGAAAGTTTGTGGAGCAGCAGGCTCCGGTTATATACCGTGCATAAGCCACTCGTATGCGGTGCCGTTTTTCACCGCGGAAGATCCGTAAGGACGCCCGCTGAGCGGCTGCGAAGCTATACCACCCCAACTACGGACCTTTGGTCAGTCGGCGGGGGTCAGAGGTCAGCTAGCAAGAGGGCCCTGGGTGATGGACGCATGTCAGCTCAGCGAGGGGTCCCTGTCGGCACCAGACGACTCGGCACAAAAGGCGGGCTGAGGAGGGGGTTCTACTTCGATACGCCCCCAGTGAGACCTTAAAAACGGTCCACAAACTGTGCAGAAGGCTACACCGTTAGGTAGTTTGTAACTGCCCAAATGGTCCATCGACCATGCTCGCTACCTCTGGTTCCGAGCTATACTGCGTTTTTTTCTGCTCATCGCAGGTGAGCGGGTAGACAGCAAACAAGAGGACAAACAGCAAACAAGGAAACCAGAGGACATGCGCTCCAGACATGGAAACATTGAAAAACAGATTGTGCACCCCCGTTGGCCATATCCTCTTACTTATATACATGTTTGTATGCCTGGTAATTTCTTGGTTTGCAACAATACGTTTGACTTGAGAAAAGCCTATGTGTGGGTTGAAACGGGTGGGGAATTGATGGGGGAATAGTAGTCATTTGGCCTTGTTTCGAGGCTGTGGTCAGAGGCACTCCGTAATGTTAGGTTTGGATCCTAAGTTGATGCCAGGGTGGCTTGACAAGACAGTTTTTCTCTAACAAGAAACGTTGCAACGCAAAATGGGATGAATGGCTGGACCTGTCAGCTCAAGTTAAAGGGGATGCACTTGACGGCGAACAATGGATGTCAATCCAATTGTCCAAACTACAGTCTTTTTCTTGTTCACCAGCAGTCAGTTACACTTCCATTGTTGCATCCAAAGGCATCCATGTTCGCCTTTTAAGGTTATATACAATCACATGTTCCCCAAAATTCGGCGCTTCCCAACAATGAATAGTGAAGTTGTTGACCGACTGCTCCTTTTCTAAAAACCAAAATTTACAGGCCCGCATCAGCAGGGTATAATATACCCCCCTGGAATGTGTGTTACTGTTAGTTCCACCATTGTTGGAGACTCCCCGGAATAGAGAAAAGGGGGGCACGTGCTTGGAGTCATGGATTTTCAACCTTTGACCCTTAGGGACCTAAAGCGAAGGCAATTTGCATTGCATATGAAAGTAAAGTGTGCCATATATAGTACCTATTTGACTTATCCCCCCAAATGTGGAAGGCGAGCTGGTACAATACTTGGCTGAATAGGTAAAAGGTAAACTAGGTATATAGGACCGTGGGCAATCCACATTAGTATGCAAGCCAAAAGGGGGGTCGTCGTTTTCACGGGGCGTTTAAGAAGTCAGCGCAGTTTGGGGGCTCTTGTTCTCCACTGACGGGAGGTAAGGTAAAACACGGGTTCTTAAGGGTTGTCATTATCATGTCTTTGGACAGAAAGACAGGTTAAGGGAGGCTGTACACCTGTCGCCAAGGAACAGCAAGAACCCCGTGTTTAGGTTGTCAGCGATTCTACAATGTAGTACGCATCCCCAACGTTGTAAAAATCGGCGTAAATGGTATAACTTAGGGCCGGCAATGCTATTCCTTGACGCTACAATATGACTCTGCTGAGAGGTTTAAATTTCGGAACGAGCTTACGGCCTTTCTAAAAAGGCCTTCCAAGACTTGAAGACCATGCGTAGTGAAGAAGACCCGGTTCAAAGACCATTCGTCATGTATCCCATGCATGCGCGAACGTTCGCTGCTGGCGTAAGAATCACGCAGCGAACGTCCATCAACGACACGAGACGGGGCCTTTTTAAAGAATGGCTTGTCTTGTAAGTCAGGAGCAAAACAATAAAAAAAAATTACAAATCAAAATCGAAGAGCACGAAGACCAGAAAGAACTAAGGCAGCTAAAAAGTAGTTTCCGGCGGTAAATACCTACCACCACAGTCTGGCTTCTTGAAGGGGCTCGTGCGTACATTTTCTCTGTCAGAAGCTGCTTCAAAGTGATTGAGACTAGTGACTAGCATGGTTTATATATTATATATGTATTTTTGTTTTGTTTTTTGTTTGGGGGATGTATGCGTGTGCAACAGGCGGTAGGAAACTATCGAGAGTTAAGCAGCTTACAGTCATGCTGACTGCAGGTCAGAAGTTAAGAACTTCCAAACTCCCGCAGTGACACTTTGGGTCTAAGTCTACGCAACTCTATAACCGGTTCGATTTTGGTGCCTCCTTCTGCTTTTGCGCCTTTTGGGAGAGAGAAGGCTTTGAGTTAGAAAAGGAAGATGCTGGGTTGCAGCTACTGGCACCACAGCACAGCTGATACCGCTGGAAGTATAAAAGACCCGACCCCATCCGCTACCTGGCGAAAAGCGTGTATTGCTTAGAGTTTGGATTGTCGATTGCCGATTGCTATTACGATCGTGGTGCGAAAGGGTTTTATAGATGCTCCACGAGTGGTATATCTAACTCCTAACCGCGTAACGATTGGTCTTGGTTGATGTTGTTTGCTTCTTGGGGGATGCAAAAATAAAAAAGGGAAATGCAGGGAGCCCCATGCACACACTGCTCACTGGTCTTCCACTTTCAATCGCTGGAGCAGATCAACAGGAAGTCTGGGAACTCCTGCTGACCGCAGCTGCACTGACATCAGCGATTTACACGCAGAAAATCGAAGGTTTTTCCCAAAGTCTTCCGCGTGGGACTTGGAAGGGAAGTTTTTCCTATAACAAGACAACTCTATGCTAGCTGCAAGTAGCATAGAGTTGTCTTGTAGGCAAAGTATTCTGTAGGCAAATATTCCAAGCCAAGTACCTCATTCTTGTATTTCATTTTTATACATTTTGCTTAGCTATAAAACGCCTGGTTTGCTTATATTTTATAGAAGGGGGAGGAAGTGTGTGTGTATGTACACGTCAGTATATAAAATGCGTGGGTGCCGCACCGCATTATTGTAAAAAAGCTAAAGAGGCAAACAAGGGAAAACGGTGTAGAAAAGAAAACTCGACGGGGTGCACTTTTGGGCTCATGCATACGTAACCTCCAACTATATTAGGCTGTCTTTAATAAATCTCTAGTCTCATACTAAAGCTTGATGCTATGCAACGTTTTTTTTCTAAATTTTTATACGCGGAATTCCAAAGCGTGTTATAAAACTGTCACGATTAATATGCAGACCTAGGGGACTTATCGTGCCTTTTTTTTAAAGAAATAATCCGCACTGAAAATTGTTTATACATTGGATTCCTCTGCGTGCGGAATTATATTGTGTATAGCGTTTGAGGATTAGCATCCATATCGTCCAAAACAGGAAAGTGCGAAGGATCTTCTGACTCTTCGTTGTTAATGAAAATCTTATACTTTAGAAGAAAAGCTAAAAGAACGGATCAAACATATGCATATAAGGTCGATAAAAAACGCAAAAAATGGAAGCAATCCGAAAAACTTTACAAGTTTTCTTTTTACTCCCAAGGTTCGTGGGCAGCAGAGTTTCTGTTGTCCGCTGCGAGGCCCGTTCGTTCGCAGCGGGAGATGGGCCGTCCACTTTGCTGTACACAGCAGGAGGTTTCTTAGCAGACGACAGTGTAACATGTTACCTGTTCTATACCTTTGATAAACTAGCGCTCCCCCCCCAAGTCAAACTTGATTGGCGGGGATTTAACTTATGAACCGCAGGGACGTTTTCACAACATACAACACACACACACACCCGGGCCTCGACTCCGAACGTTTAGTAAACTGAATTTGTAAAAAATCGGCGAGGAATCATACGCCAAAGATGTTTTTTTTTGCGTTGAATATTTTTTCTGTTTTTTTTTCAAGTTGCGATGCTCATTAGCTCATAAATGTTGTGATGCCTCGAGTAAAAAAGGGCCTGTCACTGCTTTAGTAACTCAAGCGAGCTCAAAGCCATCCATATGCATGATCAAAACAAGATTGAAAAGCGTGTGCCGTATCGTTGTAATTGTTAAAAATCCTTTTTTTCATTTTCACGGGGTCAATATTTGGCAAGCTTTTGGGCTTTGGATGGCTGGTATATTTTCAATATATTAAAGATATCGACTATATATGTACCAAAGAGGCTATGCAGTTCCTTTTATATTATCCCTGGTGCACCGTTGTTTCAGATAAATGTGTGCATGACTGTATGATTTGCAGGCGCCGCTTTGACTTGCTAAAAACGCCGTTCGCTGCTCAAGGAAAAGGAAAAATAACAAAATAATAAAGTGCACAGTTTTGTTCTTTTCTAAACGAAGGAAGGAAATCCAGGTTGGCTAGCGGCGTTTGTTTGAAATCTTTCTCAGGTTTACAGTTAAAAGAACTTTGCAGCTTATATCTGTTAGACTGGTTCCATCATGACGTGGTCAAAACAATACGTATAGTAGTGCTGGACAAGCCAACCTGAACCTGAACCTGGAATGCCGTGAGAGGCGAGAACGAACATTCCGATTGGGTCGCTAAAATTTGCCATTTCTTGTTGTTGCGGGCGGTCTTTTTTTATTTTATGTATTGGGGGAGGTAGTTTCCTTCGGATAGGGATAGGGAGTGAGTTTGATTCAGATATACCGAGTAAGAAAACTAAAATGAAATTATAAAGCTATTTAGGGTCTTTTTGACTGGTTAACTTGTTTTGTTTTTACGTTTGGAAAGGAAACAAGCCTGTATACAAGTCAGGTCAGAGGTCTTTCTTTCCAACTCATTTCTCATGTTGGTCAGTCTCATGAAAAGCTATCTTTTGTTTTGGGGCCGCGGAGGAGCAGAAGTTTTAAGAAAACTTCAAGGAGAAGGTGCTTCGTCCCGGGACTATTGGGTCCTGAGCGTCTGCGCTCTTCGCCGCTTTTTCTTCACTGAAAGGCGCAGCAGGGGGTTGCACGCGGGCGCAAAAGCTTAAGAAGAAAATGTTAAAACCAAGAACCCCAAAAGACAAGGGTCCGGTTCCTTCCATCATGGCAACTTTTAAAGTAAAAGCCTTCTTTTTTTTTTAGAAAAAAAGCAAATGGCCAGGTAGACTAAGCCAGAAACATTCTTGTTGTAACTGGCGTTTGTTAACTTGATGAGCTCGCAATAAAGTTTCGATCCCTTTTGGTTTCATTGCTCAAGAAGCTTAAATTCTGATTTTGCTTGCTTCTCCAGTCCCACCGGAGATGCATATAAACATCTGACAAAAAACAGCGGCTTATCGTCGCACTTAATTGTCAATTTCGTCGACAGAAACAGTGGAACATTAAAAGGCGTATCGGATTTCATGACACTAATACTTTGCCCAGCAAAAGCCAGACTTATTATAAGTCTGGCTTATTTTTAACGAATTTTGAACAAATGCAGTGAGAAGTGAGATAAGTTGTGAAAGGCACCGATTCCCACACACAGACACAGACCAACAAAGTATTTTACTATTTGCTATCCTCAGCTGGCCGTGGTCAGTAACAAACCCTTTCTGTCATCTCCTCGAAACCCTTTAAAAGATTTATGAACCCACTCCACCCATATTGGCTAGTTTTATGAATGTAAAGCTTAAAACTTGGACTTGTTCTTCTCTCTTATATAAGCTCGTGTTTGATTTGCTTGCACGCCAATGAGTTCAAACGTTTTCGGTGCGAAAACTATAAACGGATTTGACATTGGTTTAAATAATTTTAAAAAATCAGAAAAATAAAAGAGACACTAAGGTTCATCTGCTGCGCTATAGTGTACAGTGTCTACGAAAAGTCCATGCTGGGTTTTATGCGCATTCAAAAGTGACTTGTCGCACTCAGGTGTCCAGGTATACCAATGATCCTCTCACTCTCCGCTCAGCAAGTCTCACAGGGGGAAATGTGTTTATAATATCGTCGCACCTTTAGGAACCTTTGCCCGGTTTTGCCTCTCAGCACGAGTGACAAGTTATCACCCTAGCGCTACGCTCATCATTTTTTTTATTTTGTCCTTTGATATTAACCAATTTTTTCTGTCTTTCTTTCTTCTGGCGGCATATGTACAGATAGTTTGATTCTAGATTGTAACACTGAACACTGTTTAATCTAATCTGGACCGCCCACTCGTTTTCCGAGTCTCAAGTCCCAATTCTCGCGTCTCAATGAAATCTGCCCACGCTAAAAAGCAAGCTAAAAAGTGATCGAACTTTGCCAAACAAGCACAAAGATCCAAATCGGAAGTGGGAAGTTGAAGTAGATAAAGGATAAGGTCAACATAAAAAAGTCCTTCCGTATGATAATATGCCATGAGAGCTGGTTTAAGTTTGATTTTGATTAGAATTAAGAAGGTCTGTTTTATCTGACTTTCTTTTTTTCTTTTGTTGTTGCAACTTACCGGAAGCTCCTTTTCCGCTGAGGTAGTCAGTTTTGCAAATAAATCGCGCGTCATCAAGAATGTAGAGCTCCTCGCCCGTTGAGAGTTGTCTGCGGCAGAAGGCGCAGGTAAAACACTTGAGGTGGTACACTTTATCGCGAGCTTTGCGCACCAAGTCACTCGGAGACAGCCCTTGTCCACATCCCGAACACTTGGTGCCATAACGACTGCAAATGAAAAAAAAATCAAATTAATTCAAATCAATCTTTTATTCACTTTCAAGGACTTAATTCTAGTTTGTATAACACTGAACACTGTTTAATCTAATCTGGACCACCACTCGTTTATTATTGCATATATGTGTCGTTATAATAATAATGTTGAAACGAAAAACATCTTTATTTACTATTAATCGTTGTTTTCCTTTTCAAAATTAGAACAAAACCACGAAAATACAATGCTGCTAGATTGAGAACATTAACTGGCAGTAAATTTACCGAGAACTGCCGTATTAGAATAGGCATTAGAATTAACATATTGCTCCTAATGAAAGAGACGCCGAGGTGTAAAGCGAGCCACAAACCCTGTCGAGCCACAAATCCGGCGGCATTTCAAACTCCACTTTTAGCAAGGGAAAGTATATACCAGAACACGAGAAGGTTTGGTGTCCGAGTATATACTACAGAGGTTGGTTGTAGTTTCTGAAGTAAGCGCGTGTCGATCTGCTGCAATGCGACAGCACCCCTTTTTTGAGTTCGGAGATTTGAGCTTTTCCAACACCAGGCTCTTAGTTGCACCGTAATTTAGCGCGACGCTTCACGGTTACCTGACTTTTATTTATTTTTTATTTTGTGTCCAGTTGCAATGAAGGATATACGCAGAAATGGTCGATTAGAGAGTATCGAAATTTCCCTGGCAAATACTTTCGGAGGAAGTGGAACAACTCAACCCCCCCGCAAGTATGCTTATCACTTTTGCATTCACCTTCCGCGTAAAGCAAGATACCAAGCTTCCGTACAAGCTCAGCATGTCTTCATGTCTTCGGCTTTGGAAAAGTTATAATTCTTGATTAAATACGAAAATAGGCCTCCAATAACCGTTTTCAAGCATCTTGTAGGGTTGGCAAAAAGGGAAAAGGCCAAGAGTTTCGATTCCAACATTCCTTATCAGAGGCAAACCATACGGTTTAGGAGGACACCCTTAAAAAGTATTCTTTTTAGGGGGGCTGGGGTACCAACAACGGTGCAGGTAATATGAGTGTAGCCGACACTTGAGGACAAGTAATCGGATCTCCTTCTGTCACATCTCATTAACTGGGTCCGAAAGACAGGCAAGTGAGCACCGCAAAGACAAAAATTTGAACTCCGAGAGGCTGTACAGGGGCGTTAACCGTGGTGCACAAGATTCCGCGGAGGAACGAGGGAAAATAAGTTGTCTGGCTCCTCTGTATACCACTGCAACAGCTCTTGCTCATGACGGTTACTCGATCTATTGTGAACAGGCGAGTAGCGTATAATATAACTTTTTGGACGAACAAATTTTCCGAAAAGTCATCAAAACGTCATTAGTTTTTGCCACGAAGGGAGGGGAGGGGGTGAATGTATCCACAGTTGGATCGCTGTGGGAGTAGAAAGAAAACCAGCACATAATTCTACATTTCTACACCGACGGATATGATTGCTCGCTTTTGTATTTGATAAATGACTTTGGAGCATTGGGCAGTTTATAATTTGAAAATGCAAGGGTTTTTTGGGTGTCATGTTCGTTTACTGGAGATTTCCTGGATAATTTTAGAACATTTGATGCAATAATTCTGTCTGCGGGAGGTAATTTTTTAAATTAGGGCACTTAATCCTGTTTCGTAACGTAAAGCAATTGCACAAGACTCTCAAACGGTGCAATACGTTTTTATGATTCTTTTTAAGTTAAAGTGTTCCCTATTGTAGAGCGGTACAATCCGTGGCTATATTGTAGAGCGACGTAGCAACTTATATGGGGAAATACTTGGGACGAAATAGAACAACAAAGGGGTTAGCAGGTGTTACAGTTCTGTTTTGTTCCCCACGTCGTTAATAGCCACACCTTACCGCAGACGCATGTAAAACAGAGTGCAGTGATAATATGATTTATTTCGGGTACCGGCGGCTTTAGCCAAACTTTTTTTATTGCGTTTCATGAAACTTGAGAAAGAACGTGCGGTAGTTTGGTTGCATTGTTCGTTTGAAAGTTATTTGCCAATTTATTAAAGTCGCACCTTATTTCCGTTGCAGGTTATGTGCTGGATATAGAGAGGGATGCTGGAACGCGTCCAGTCGAGTTCGTGGCATTAAATCAAGTCCGAATAAAGAACAAAAAGAAAAAGCGTGGAAGGCTTACCGGAAAAAGTCTGCTCGACAGAACAGTTTTCCTTCTCGCGAAAAACATCTGTCAGACAGCGCTACACGACAATCTGCACACCTCACACAATCCGCGTGCCAGGTGCGTTCCAGGACCGTCAATAAGAATTTGTCCAATATCGGACGCTCGCAACCAGCACAGGTCATGATCATGATGTTGCCGGACTCACTCGGGGATACGGCTTCCGCCCAGTAACCAAGTTTAGTACTTTGGTATTTGCACTGATTGTCAGTTATAGGTTGCTGAAACACAGCCAAGTGACAGTTTATCTGAACCAGCGACGTGCAATCTCGACCTGCTGCACCATGGTCCATTGGCACTGATTGTTTTCTTGTGAATTAGAAAAGAAAAAGGGGTGACTTTTCGAAACTTGCCGGATCTAAAGTTTGATTTCCTTTCAAGTATATGAACGGGGAATTTTATTTATTTATTTATTGAGAGGACAATGGTACTGTACACTTTCACTGTTGCAGAATGCAACTTTCGGTGCAGTTTCTCCAAATCGTTGGGATTTGTTTGTTTTTTCGTTCAAATTACTACTGATGTACTCGATTGCGAGGTTTCCCTTTTTTAATTCTTCTTAATTTTCCGGAGGTTCTGCCTAGAAATGTAACTATGAACCACTGGCCACAAACGTCGAGAAGATCGCACAGAAAGAGGAGCTACTACACTTGTGTGTGTATGTATCTAAAGCCAACTGTGCCACGTTTTGGTTACAAGGAACAGGAACAGATCGTCGTCGATACGTCCATCAAGTAAGGATCGCATGCTAGAACTAGTAGTTGAGGGCATACTGCAACAGAAGGAGGGGTGGAAAACTTTGAGGGCAGTCGGTCGGCTGTTTCTTGGGGGCTGGTACGAAGCTGCGGGGACTTGTGACAATGTGTTTGCCCCTTCCGAGAGAAGGTGGAGCAGCGAGCCAGCGCTTGCGTTGGAATAAGGTGGGGTCCCAGCGGCTGAGATAACCAATCCGTAGTAAAAACTCACCTGTGTATTTCCCACCGGACCAATGTTGGTGTACCTTGGCACATCGCATGTCAGGTGGGAACATGTGCGAGAAAAAGCCCTTGACCGCAAACCACAGCATCTTATCTCTATAGCATAGCAGGAAAACTGGTGTGTCCGTGATATCTCTCACACGAGGAAGAGCGAGAGAGCGAAGAAGTTTTAACTCCTTGATCCCCCCAAAAAAGAATAACAAATAATAATTAAGTACTAAAAAAGTTAATGTAAACAAAAAAAAAGGACAAGTAAAGCATTTGAGACGCTTTTTTCAGCACTGTTGTTAGAACGTAATATCGCGGGGGGGGGATACTGTAGTTGCATGTTGAACCTCGTTGGGGAAGTTTACCTCGTTATTCTCCGTTGATCCATTTTCCTGTAGTGGAATAGATGGATCCTCCCCGATCGAGTTTGGATATAGCAACTTCTCTTCGAATGTGACATTGGACAAAAACGGCATAATTTAGTGTTTCAATTTAGCGCTACACATGCAAAGCTCTCAGTTTCTTCTTTTTATTTCTTTAACAATTCCTTGTTTTTCCCACGCGCTTTGAATGATAATTAACTTGACGGAGGGTGGAGGTGCTGGCGCTGTTTCTGGTAAACCTCTGGCTCGTTTCCCCAATCGACCATCCTCTCTCTCTTCATCGATCAGCACCAGGGCTTGAGAAGAATACAGGTGTCTCTTGGGCTCTTAATATCCTCCTTCTTTGGCATCTCGAGGTAACCTGTGCGCCTCCCCCTCCATCATCTTTAAATGCTCATCGAGTGTCCCTCTCCCTTAACCTTTAAATCTCGTCAAAGAACCAAAATACCAACCTGAAAAGGGGGCTAAATAACTGAAAACGCTTGAGTACTGTGCAGCTTCTCATTAATACTACGGCTCTCTCGTAGTTACACTTACATTTCTACGGAAGGGACTTTCATCGTTTTTGGTCTGGTATATAGGTTTCCCAAAGTCTGGTCTCCACCTCAGTTAACTCCTCCACCATCCCCCCACTCCTCCCTTTAATTACAGGGGTAAGAAAACAACGAAACCAAAGCAGTGGTATTTATACACCCCCGCATACTAAATACTTCCTCGCCCCAACATTCTTGTCATTCCTTTGGATTCGGATTTTATATTCCAAGTTTATTAGCGGCACTACAGCCAATCGCTTGACAATTTTACCGAGAAAAAATCTAAAATTCTAAGAAAAAAATTAATCTACGAGCATTTATTTACAGTAATGGAACCTGAACATGCTACATATCATATCGCATCGTACCACTCTTATCTTTAGGGATTTTTTTCTCCAAACATATCTTTTTGCTTCTTTTGTTGAGGCTAAGAAAGTGATCAGAACTCATGGTGTTAAGTTTTAAACCAAATTGAAAGCAGCGCAAGTGGAAGAAACTGTAAATTGTATATAAGCCCCCGCACAACCCAGGGTATGGGTATCGTTCTATATATGCGCAGCAAACCAGCTGACATGCACACCTCTGCAGTACCGGAGCGAATGGTCCAAGTTCATAAAATTGCGCGCAACCTTTTGAGGGTCTGACAAGCCGTTCTCCATAAGTTTGGCTGGGGAAGTATATCTCTGCTGCTCGCTCTTGTTAAAGCGTGACGGACGAAGCGAAAAAAGGCAATCCTCACCCCCATTTTTGCCCCGTTGTTCTGGTGTATATAGCCAAAGTTAGTAACTTCTTTTCTTCGGAAGACAAGAATCGGTATCCTTCTCAGTTAAAGACATTAGAATACCTGTTTGTAGCGGCCTAAACGAAAAGCTGCTGCGGCCTCAAGTACTGCTTTTGGACCCCAAACGATATAAGCCCCGAAAAAGAGTCCGTATAAACCTCGGTGTCTTGCAGTCAGTGTGCCGACAAAGACCCCCAACTTGTTGCCAGTCGCTGATTTCCCCAGCAGGTGGGCCTTTCAACTTCTTAAAAAGCAAAAAAAAGGCTTCCAAAAGTGTTGGACTTGGGGACGTCCGCTTGTGGAAGACAAAAGACTTGGGGGCTTCACGATACAAAACAGCCATGCAAATTGCAACTCATGTGTGTGACTTGGCTGCTCTATAAGACTTTATAAATACAAAAAAAGAGGCTCCTTACTCCTGTCAAACCGTTTTGCTAAGCAACATCACATCTGCCACCCCCCACCCCCCGGTTATGGTGCCCAGCAGCTTCTTTTATGGATGAAAAGGAAAAGAAAACGTTAGACAGGAAGACCTATTCATTTCAACACGTTATAGCTGCAGCACTTTCTTTCCGGGAACCTGCACTGTTTTATCGGCGAGGAGAAAGAAAACAACGGATAACAATGGGCTTTCATCTGTTTCAGCAGGTATATCGGGCTTATTTTCAATGCTTCCTATACATGAATAGTATTGGTTTGTGGGTTGCAAGTTGCAGGTTTGTGGCGATCGTGCTTACTCATGTCCGTTTCCCCCTTGAATTGGATTGCTTTTTTAGCACTTTTATTCTGGTTCTCTTATTTTTTTTTCATGTTTTAGTTTGCTTGTTTTTGTGGGATTTTTTTAGGCTTGGAATATATAGAATAACATTGGGCTTATATAGTCGTGCTGCAGACTCGCTAGTTCTTGTGGGGCAAAAAGAGAAGCACACCTCCCTTTTTTGCTTACAATATGAGGGCGGTTCGTTGTCGGCATGACGTGGAACAACACAGAAGCTGGTGGCACACACAAAATGAGAACCAACGTCGTCAGCACGCAATCACGGTAGCTGCAAAAGCCAACCGCGCCCTGATAGCCTATCATGCCATACACAAGGATTTTTGATTCATGCATGAACTTCGGTGACTCTGATCCTCCCTCTTCCCCCCATCGTTCTTGTCGCACCGGACTTGGAAACCTTAACCAGGTTAGAAAATACACCTTGTTATTTCTCTTAGCTTCTTAGACGTGTTAAAAATTGGGAGTTATTAAAAAATGTGGGTTTTGAAATCGTTTGTAACGATGGTGATTAGTGGGGCACTAGTGGAGCGGAACTGCTTTGATTGGGGAGAAAAAATTTAGCATCCATACCGCGTGCTCAGCCATGAGGAACCTTCGCCAAAATAAAGGATGAAAACCTCGCTGGTTTTGCCTTTTTGCTTTCAATACCTTGTTGATAAACCAGTCACGCAGATCAACCGAAGCGATCAAGTATGCATTAAACTGCGGACCTATGGTCAGAAATGGGCGTCTTGAGTTGAAAGGGTAATGAGCGGGGAACTCGCTGCTGGGAGCAGAAAAGGATTCGTGCTTCGACGCCATCCAAAATAGACGTGAAAATATGCTCGGGACAGATTTCTAGTCCATACAAACTATATCATAATCATGCTCGAGTTGCATTATTAAACGTTCGGATTGACTGGCGTTTTTAAACTCGTCCCTGCACGGATTGCAGAAACTGCTAATACCACCAATAGATGGCTGTAGTTACTTAGGAAGACCCGGGAAGCCCAGGAAGTATGACGCGGAATATTTGAAAAAAACAATACACTTATTTATAACGGTTAGACATTTCTTTCTACTCTAATATTATGGGTTAAAAGTTTCTTTCAGGGTGTTTATTTTTTTACTGCCCCGAGTTTCTCAGATTACTAGTTAGTTCTGAAAATCTATTTATTGCCTGTGAACCATGAGAACTCCATATGCACCGGAAAACGTTCAGACGTGAAATACTGACATACAGTGAACGGGAAGAAAGGGTGTTCCTTATAATTTGACAAACTTTAGTACCAAAAAAAAGGAATTTGCGTTTGAAGTTTGAATTCTGTTTCTGGCGGGCAGAGCGTTTGAATTGGAGTTTTGAGTGACAGGAATGTGTAATTTTGCGTAGGCCCCTCACTATTGATTTCCATGTTAGTAGCCTACCTTGATCCCTTTTTAGTTAATGTGGGTGTGCGTGTGCATATTGTTTTCCAGTGGGACAAAACCTTGCTATTGAGAAAGTATCTGTCGTGTGTCCTTATAAGGCCATGGCTGGAACGAGTCCTTGCGCCGGTCTAGTTCCTCCCTTCGCCACTACCGCCAAATAGTCGCTGCTCACCAGGGGCAGCAGCTTCTCTGCGCCGCCGAAAACGGTTTACCTCCTGCATCGGCTACTTGCTCTGGCTGTCATGTCATGCTGGCTTAGTTTCCAAACGTAACAAAAAAGTTGTGAGTAACGAAGCAGCTTTAAGAATTCTGTGATTCAACATTTCGTGTTTTCGGCAGCTACTTTAAACGACAATTACAACAGGTAAATATACGTTTGGACTGCATTGTGTACTCAAAATTCGCTTGCAACGACAAGACTGCAAGGCACGCCTAGCCTACACCCTTTGGGCTTTGCTTTTTGCCTTGCACTTTTAAGCACCGCTTTTATTTTAGTGAACCGCCTTATAAAGGGTTACGACTGGCATATTACCTCACCAGGAAAGTTTGGTTTAGATCCTTTAACAAAATTCCGAGCTGCATGTCAAGCAGTTGTGACATGTGAGCACAATCTATTCTCATTCATTATTGCCTTGGCCGGGTAACACCTTACAAAACAAAAACCAAGACTCGCGAGTGTCTTCATAGTCAGAGTTTATTTGATTTACACTTTAAACTGGTTAAGTTAACAGTGTAAGGTTTTCAGATGGTATTAACAATTGTATTTGTCGGTTTGTTGCAGGTTAACATGTCTTTCCGGGTAGTCAGGAGCAGCAAGTTTCGCCATGTGTACGGTACCCCATTGAAAAGAGAGCAATGCTATGACAATGTCCGCGTGTCCAAGTCATCCTGGGATTCCACGTTTTGTGCGGTCAACCCCAAATTTCTAGCCGTTATCGTCGAATCTGCAGGCGGAGGAGCTTTCATTGTTCTTCCGTTAAACAAAGTAAGTTATGATATGTTAATATTCGCAACAATTTGTCTAGAGATTAGTGTAGTATCCTTTAAAGTATCCTTTAAAGGTATGTTCTACTTGAGTTATCAAAAGCGGATATAAGGCGTTGGCAAAATTCGTTGCATTGCAGCAAGAGCCCCCCTGATAGGCTAGATGACTTTTCGCACGAGAGAGCTCACGCCAACATGAACTTTTTTTTATCACCCGTCTGAGTCAGACGTGGATAAGGCAAACTTCGAGTTTTCTTCAAGCATTGCCGACCCAATCTGACGTATAGATAAGGCTCAAAACCACATTCGAATCACATTTTGCACTACAGCATCCTGATAACGAGGCGAAAAGTTCAGCTAATCTTTCTGTTACCAGTGAACGTATTTTTGTAGTGATATGATGATATGGGGAAAGGCAACAAAAATGAAAATATATGAAAATATGGCTGGGCGATGATCCATCTTATGGATCGGCCCTGGCTGAATATAGCAGAAGGCATGTTTAGCTAAACTTAGTCACTGTGCTCCTAAAATTAGGCACTCCATTTATAGACAAGCCAGCGCAAATGGGAGTCTAGCTAGGGAAAAATATAAGGAGATGCCTGTAACGTTGGCGTTCATAGGGGAAGTGTCGAGAGAAAGTGGAAGATAAACATTGAAAGGCTAAACCGTGAGGTAGGTCGTACTCCTCTATCTTTTCGTTTAGCACTCAGCATCTGTTTCCGTACAAATCATTCCCGATTGTTGCAAAACCCATATAATTTAACTATTATATTTTTATTTTTTAGGTTGGTCGCATCAATCCGGACTATCCTTTAGTCGGTGGTCATAAAGGCCCAGTTTTGGATATTGCCTGGTGCCCCCATAATGACAATGTAATTGCTTCGGGATCCGAAGATTGCGTTGTCAAAGTATGGCAAGTTCCCGACCACGGTCTCTCTAGGTAAAAACTAGCGAATTTTCCTTTCTGTCCAAGATTTTCTTTTTCTTGAATTATTCTTTGCAATAAATTCAACAATATTTCCTTGTCAAGTTCTTAAAAGAGCATAGAAACGTAAAAACACCGTATACAGGTTTACACCTGTGTAAACCTTTATACTGTGGTAGAATCATTAAGTAACTAATTTTGAAAAAAAAAAAGAATGATTTTTTGTTTGTACTTAGGACTCTGACGGAGTCGGTAGTAGATTTGGTGTACCATCAGCGTCGCGTAGGTTTAGTGCTGTGGCATCCTAGCGCTCAAAACGTCCTCCTTACAGCAGGTACATGTTTTGTCCATTTTGTCCGGTAAAACAAGGGTTTTAAAGTTTAACCTTATAAGAATGGATTTAAACAAGCAAACTTTGAAACCTCATTGCAGGAAGCGATAATCAGATTGTGTTGTGGAACGTGGGAACGGGCGAGGCTGTCTTAGTTATCGATTCGCACCCCGATCTGATTTATTCCGCATGCTGGAACTGGGATGGATCGAAGCTTCTTACCACGTGTAAAGATAAGAAGATTCGTCTGCTCAATCCCCGGACAGGTGAAGTGGAAGAGGTATGAAAGTTGATAAGCTTTTTTTCACTAAACCCTTTTGATCCAGAATAAAAGGAATGTTTTTTTTACAGGAGGCAGTCTGCCATGAAGGAAGCAAAGCCACGCGAGCCATCTTCCTCCGCAATGGACTCGTGTTTACCACGGGCTTTTCCAAGATGTCCGAGAGACAGTATTCTTTACGAGCGCCGCAACACCTGAACGATCCCATTGTTATGGTTGAATTGGACACGTCCAATGGCGTCATGTTCCCCTTGTATGACCCAGACACCAATATGGTGTATCTGTGCGGGAAAGGCGATTCTGTCATTCGTTATTTCGAAATCACACCTGAACCGCCGTTTGTCCACTATATCAACACGTTTCAAACGTCGGAACCTCAGCGCGGTATTGGACTCATGCCAAAACGAGGTTGCGATGTAACGAGTTGCGAAATTAGTCGTTTTTTCCGATTGAATAACTCGGGCAATTGCCAGGTTATCTCCATGACCGTTCCTAGAAAGGTAAAGAGAGGCTGCCAACTCTTGCTTCTTAAGAGGATGTTTGTTTATGTTTTGGACTTGTTTTTCTTCTTTTCACAGTCCGAGTTATTTCAAGAAGATTTGTACCCTGATACACCTGGCGATTCCCCGGCTTTGTCAGCCGAAGAGTGGTTTGGTGGGCGGGATGAGGCTCCTGTAATGATTTCAATGAGAGGCGGAGCAGTTCCCTCGTCCCATAAAGGAGATCTCAAAGTGACGAAAAAGTCCAATATCTTGGACAAAATGCCGCCCAAAAGTGGAGGTCCTCTACAGCAGACGCAAAGTCAACAGAAGTCTGATGCTGTTGAAGCCTCTCCTCAACCGCCTGGAGTCCCGGTACGGTTTCAATAATTAGTCTTTTTCTTTGCAATTTATTTTTATTTTTCATCTTTTTTTTTGTATTTTACTTTATTTAATAGCTAACTAAATTTACATTTAAGATATGTTATTACTTTCTTCGTTAAAAGATTGACGTTTTTGCTTCCAAGTCTTTTTTAGTTAATAATATGTTAATTCTAGTTTAATTTTGACCGATTTTTCAAATTAATAATGGAATTTTTACTTATTAGAGCAATTTTTAATTCATTTTCCCCTTTAATTGAAATTTTAACGTATGGATTGGTTTATAGATTAGCAAATTCCAAATAATTAAATAAAATCATATGAACAGAATAACGGAAAATAGTTTCCGTTATTAGGTTTTCGTCTTGCTCATAAAAGGCTTGGGCATTTGTTTAACTTAAACAAAAAAAATATAACCAAAAGATAATAATAACAAAAATTGTTTGACTTGTTTTATCTCTACAGATGAAGGTGGTAGAGGACCTCATGGAGGAAATCAGGCGGCTGAAGTCTTTACTGGTGAAACATGAGAAGCGAATTCGGGCGTTGGAAGCTCGTGTGACGGAGTTCGCACCCAGCCCACCCACACCGCACGCGCAAAACACGCCGAATCAAGGCGACACGCCGAATCATTCGAGCCGTTCCTTACCGACGTCCAAAGATTCCAACGCCAACTCCTTGTCACCTTCCGAATCCTCCCCTTCGCATACTTTGTCAACCTCTACATCACCACATTCACCTCCCCATCAAGAAGAAATGGCTCCAGATGAAGTCTGAAGTTTTTGAAGCTTTTTGAAAAAGCAATAAGGGTAGAAAAAAATCGCGTACTTTTGGCCATGGATAAAATTCAAGGTTTATCTGGCTTGTTATTCAAGTACTTAAGAAAAATTGGATGGGTGAATGACGACAAACAGTCACGTGTCCTAATTCGAATTTGCACAAAAGCGGTTTTTTAATATTATTTTTGTCAGTGGGAAAGCTTAATTTATTGCGGAAGGTTTGAGTTTGTCTCCAGTCAAATCAAGTGTTCTTTTTACGAAAAACAAAACTAAATTAACAGTTTTTTTCTGGGGAAGGGGGGAGAGAATTTGCCTTTGAGTGTGTGGGGGCATAACAATTAAAAAGTTGGCAAGCGAGACTCGTTACGTTTGACTTCAACTTTCTCCCTGACCTTGTACACAGATGTAAAAAATTGTCATTGTAGTACGCCGCCATATTTTCGTGGTAATTAACGGATTTTTTTAAATACGCTAAAAAAACTTAGAAGGCTACTTTAATTTATTGTATATTCTTTCTATTTTACCTTTCCCGTCGTAGCCAGCGCAAAAAATAAGGGCCATGGGTTTTGGCAACAAAAACCAAATGTTTAGATGTTACAAAAAACTATTGCTTCCTTGTCGAGTGCCTCACAAAATTAATGTTAAAGTGCATTATTAACAACTTGCCTTGCTCTTAAAAGTATGCCTTTTAGCCTTTGTTTGTTATAATACCTCCGCTTTGTTTAGAGGAGACAAGCCATTTGTTACGAAATGGGACGCCTTATATACGCCCCCGCACATTACCCATTGTTGAACTTTTCAACCCAAGCGAAGCCTTGCTATCATGAAGAAGCGAAACAAATATAGAGCAAGAATAGTTTACCAACAAAAATACCCACAACGTTGGTCCTTTTTAGATGTCTAGCAATCTTTTTTCCACAGTAATCAATAGCTGCGGGAAAAACACCCGGTGCGGCTGCGCAAACCCGAACTTTCTTACTTGCCAAATGCACGGACAGCAAAATCGGCTCTTAATAGAGTAGAGCATTGGAAGATGGGACTGGTTGGGTTGAGTTCTACATCGCGAACCGCATCACGGGCTCCAAAGATGGTAAGAGCGAACCCATCGCATTCGGTTCTCGGTTCACCAACTGACCTTCGTGCATGCGCAGCTTTACGATCTGGTACGGATTCTGCGTAATGCTCTCGATGCGCTTTCCGTGTACTAAGTTGGAAGTACAAGGTTGATGTGTGACATGATGTAATCCCTCAAGAGTGCCAAAATAGACTTCTGCAATGGCTTGGCTTGCTTTACTAATAGCGTGTTTAGTGTTTGTGGTTGTGAGTATTAAGGGACAAGCGAGTGAACTATCACTGCCAGCTTTGTCGCACAGCCAACACTTACCGTTGCATTCCGGAGCGCGGGCAATGAGATGCCACCAATGCCATTCGAATCAGCAAGGAGAGAGATGCATTGATTTACCGATCAATGAGACGCTCTTTGCTCGCGCCTGTACATCGCCTACGCAAGAATGCATGGTAACTTTGGTACCTAAAAACCGAAAACGAACCAAATTGGTGTGTGGCTTAACGCTATTAATTAATCGTTTTTGGTTTGTTTTTTGTAGGTCAAACGATTTTCCTATACGACTTCCACTGAAAACGCCACTTCCAATTTACATGTTTGGTCTGTCGAGCGGAACTGCAGTAGCAGATGTGAACCTGGGACTTTAGTGCTCGGCGAAAGAACTAAATTATACGTTTTCACGTCTTGTTGCAACGAAGATTTGTGCAACGTCGGCAGTGGTGCTTCGTCTTCCTTGCTCAGCGACAAACATTTTCTAGTTTGCTTATGCTTGCTCTCTTTCATTGGGTTCAAGGAACTAATCTATGTATTTACGTAAACTTCCTTTAAACATTTGTACAGTTCTATAATATAAATAATAAAACTTTACATCTGTTTTTAAAATATTACAATTTTAGAGCAATGACTTTAATGCGTGTAGAGGTGAAGGAAGATGAATCGCCAGGTTTGGGGTAGAACAAGTATTCCGCAACCATCTGCATTGCGGAGTTTACTTGTGTCTTGAGATCGGAAGCGACGGCAAAGCCAGATGGAATGCTTTTTTGGTAGAGGACGTGGCCTCTTTTTACATCTTTGCGATCGTTTTCTTGATCCAGTCTAAGTAATGGAGCACTTTTGTATACACTCCAGGCTTGTTTACGCTCGCGCAGCCTTCGCCCCAGGAAACAATTCCCAACAGTTCGTAGTGACCTACAAATTAAACCAATAAAATAAACAATAAATGTGATTTTTGTTAAGATTTTTAATAGGCCTGCAAAGTAATGTACCGTTGACTTTGCAGGCGAAAGGCCCGCCGGAATCACCCGAACAAGAATCAATGCCTCCTTTAAGAAATCCAGCGCAGATCATGCTGTCAGGCACGAAACGCTTCGTAAGTGAACTGCCATATACTTCCTTCTTGCTACAAGTGTTGGAAGCAATGATCGGAACTGCCGCGACCCTGAGGACCTCGGAGACACTCGTTACATCATCGGCTATATAGTAAACAAGAAAAAAACGGTTTTGTCAGTTAATTCGTACAGTTAACACACGTGAAATGTCAAGTACTACCTTTTTGATTCCCCCAACCTGAAACTTCGCACCATGTGTCTGGTTGGTACACACTTTCGCTACTGGGTAAGCAGATGGGCGCTACTTTGGAACCAAATTTGATGGGGGAGCTGAGCAAAACGATAGCAATGTCCCCAACATCCCAACCCTCTGCAACGCAGTACAGGGTAACATGTAAATTTAGATTTTGTTTTATCTCTAAGTCGTTTTATGCGCAGTTTATACCTGATCCATAGCTGCCGGGGTGTTTGTAGGAAATCACATTGAAAATCTGCTCTTCGGCTTCAACGATGTTCAAATCTTGTTGGCCAACACGGATACGGAATTCTGATTCGCGATATCCCATTAAGCAATGGATCGCCGTCAGAACGTGCGTCGACGAGATGATGGAGCCTCCGCAAATGTGTTTCCATCCCGAACTATGCTTATTGTCGCGTCGTTGGATTTGGACCTGCCAGGGATAAGCTCCATAAGGTGGAACGACTCCGTTCACGATCCTGGCACCCCGTCGCGGAGGATCGAAAGATACTGACCGAGAACCACAAGATCCCGAAGAAATAGCGTCGGATTCCGGGAGCGAATTAGCTGCTCTACCGCGATTGTTGAAAAGGTTCGACACGGAAGAAAAAACATCTGGGAAATTGAAGGCTTGTCGCTTGAAACGCAATCCGGGCAAGTCTGCGGCTTCTACCACGATAGAATCCAAGTCCGTCTCTATTCCGCGTCCTTGACGCTCATCTAATTGGAAATCCAAAAGTTAGACTATTGTTAATTCTAATCTTACTTTATTCGTAATTTTATTTTGTGTTTAATTTATTTATTAGCTGATTTTGTATCTATTAAATACTCACCAGTGAAGATAACGTCGTTACCATTGGAAGACGGTATGGTTGCTGAGAGTAACTCGTAAGTGATCCACATGACGGTTGGTGCTGGTCTTTTGTTTCTTTGGGTGTGTTTGACATCCAAAAGTCGGCAATTGTGACTTTCGAAATGGTGTTGGAAACCTACACAGGAAAAGCCTTCTTCTTCGTAGCAAATTTTCGCGCACTAAGGAAACGAAATTGAAGTTAATTAATTTCGTTTAAATTTCATTCTCGAATCTTGGTAACTTTATTGTAACTTACAGCTTGGAGTGTGATGTTTTCGAGCGTGATATCAGGCTGCTTTACAGGCTGTACAAATGATGTAACTGCAAACTGGGATAGTGCTTTTTCTATTCAAAGATAAAAGGACGAAAAGAAGAACGTTTACTTCCTTCATTAAAAGATAGCGTGGTAGTGAGTTTTTACCACATGCCGTGCGATCAAGACTTCCGGAACAGTTGACACTTTCATTGCAGATTTCGTTGGGCTGCAGGCACCTACAGTTCCACAGCAAATACCGTGTAATATGCCTTAAATTGGCCTATGGCGTTCTTTAAAAAAGAATGTACCTGACATTGCCGTTTTCGATACAGGTTAAAGTGCGCATCAAACAACGTTGATTGTTATTGGAGATGAGTGAACCCGCCATTGAAACTGAACAGAAAGGTGATTATAGATAGGTGGACTCACTAATTACATTAACTACAGAAATAAACTAATTCACAAATAAACTAACACCGCCTGCTCCGTTTTCTTTACATATAATTATAATGGAAGATTGAAGCTTACCTATAAATAAATGGCACATCAGTGCCAAGTTAATGCACCAAGTATTCATGATTGATAAATTAAAGGCTTTTCGTTTCGTCCGTTTTGTAATTACAGCTATTTCCCCAGAGTCTCTAAACTCGCGGTTGGATCAACTGCAGTCTCTAACACCGTCCTCCAAGTACTGACTTGTTTCACTTGATATCTTTGGGCCTTTAAATACTGAATCTGCCGTCATTTGTAAGCGTAAACAGATCTGAGATCAGCAGGGGATATACGGGAGATATTCCGTATTGTACCTTTTCCGAATGTGTTCTTGTATTCTCCCATTCGGTGTCAGGCGTTGACACAGTTTTCCCGCCCTTTTTTGGAGACAACTGTCCTTAAAGAACCAATCTGCTCTCGACATTGCTGGGGAAAAGTGAAGGTAAAACTATGCGTATCTTTATGAAGCCAATCCGTACGAAAACGTAACGAATCCCTTAGTTAACCTCCTCGCGAGACCCTCTCAATGAAGGCCGGGAGAACACATGTTACATATTAGCATTTGCACCTTTTGTGAGACGACCTTGTCCCAGACACAGTTTTCTGTTCACATCTACGCATTTTTGTCAACCTTTCAATGGAAAGGATCTCCGTAACCGTTTAGATTAAGTATGGTGGTGGCGTACGTGGTAGGCAACTATTGATTTCACTTTTAGCTAATTAGACTGGTCAACTTTCTGTACACGTTCACCTGTTATTGTTAAGTTCGTTTCTATGGTTTTATTTTCATTTTTTAAACGTCAACGATGATCTTTCGTTTTCGAGGGGAATTCCTAATTGTTGAAACAAGTGGGTTTCATCTGGTACCAGGAAAATGAGATGAAACCCACTTGACGTTTAAAAAATGAAAATAAAACCATAGAAACGAACTTAACAATAACAGGTGAAAGAAAGGGGAAAAACGATGGCACTATAGTGCCATCGTTTTTCCCCTTTCTTTCAGTTCTCTCAACCGCCTTTTAAAATAGCTTTTTATTGTATGTTTACTTTCTTTGCTATAGTGAGTAATTATGTTCCCCCCTCATGCTTTCCGGTTGTCATATACGTACGCATATACCCATTTACTATCGTCAAGCCTCGATCGCTGTACAAGAACTTTGAATCCTTTTCACTTTCTTCGCAGTTATTCAAATATATGTCGATTCAACTTTCTTTACACTTGCAGCGTAAACAACTCTATATGCATTTTTAAAAAAATTGTGTACATAGCGTACAGTATTCATGTATGACAAAAACCGGTATTTCCTGCCTGAATTATAAGGTGCTTCACTGTCCTTTTGACTTATTGAGTGCCAAACTGGATTGGACATTCTGTAATGTTAACCCATCGGTTGCGATACCATTTTGAGGAATTCCTCTACGTTAATTCGTAGTACTGTACGCTCTTTATAGTTGTTGTGAATTCCTTTCTTACGTTCATTCCTATCTCAGTCCAATCTCATTCCAATTGTCCTCATATGGTATACATGTGGGTAAACGTGTCAAATACATGCAACACCTGCTAATAGAAGATATATGGCGTTCGCAACCCGTTTCTATTGCAATTTTACAAGTTTTTGGAGCGATGTTTCCTAACTTCGCAATAAATGCAATTCTGTGTCGGCCTACAGCAGACAAACGAAAGGGAAATGAGGTTCTTTTTTCCTAGCCTTGACCTACTTCATGATCTACAGTGATTTTTCCTCACGGTGAAAAAGAAAGGCGGTACATATTTACGTTTGGATTGGGTTTGGCTCCCGTGCCAGCAACTTGTACGTGCTATGTTTGTATATGCGGGATGTAGGTGACAATCAAGGCGGTAGTCTTTATATGGCGAGCAAAGACCACGTGGTGAACTTGAAGAATAATAACATTGGCATGCAAGGGCATCAGTTTACCTGGTCAAGGCGGAATTCGTGCCTGTTTCTCCTACAGCTTGTAGATGTAAGACTAAATATTACTTAAGGCTATACTTTCATGATGTCTTCAAGGATATATTGTCGCTCGCATTTACTTTGAAGACCCTACATGCTTGAATTCTCCAGAAAACGTATAACCTCTGTTAGCACGCCGCGCAGTTGACCACTTGCATCTTGTTTGTTGTGAACCGTACGTCGAGCAGAACTGAAACTTGTGTTGTACAAAGTGTGTGTGTGAACCGGTTCTTTTTTATAAAAGCTTATTGTGTCAATTGATGACACAAAGTGACCTGTTTTTATGCACGTTTACCTGTTAAATGTTTGGATTATAACCAGAATTAATTTTTGGATATCTACAAAAAGCATAATTTTTATAAAGAATTAAGCCCATATATGGAACACTGTGACGGAAGAGTTTTTCTATAGTGTATATACTACGACTAAAGTTTCACTTTCACATTTATGACCGTATACTGCAGTTATGTCCATGCCATAAGTTGTAGACGTTTTAATCCCTTTAGCGATTCTAGCACGATTAATTTCTTCTTCTAAACGCCTTCGGCCAATACTACAGTGTTTTACGTTTTTCTTTCGGTATGCAAATTTCCCAGCATTTTATTTCAATGTCTTGCTCCCGTACGTTATCATTCAAAAATGATACAAGGTGCATCTGTGCCAACGAAAGTGACCCTGCGCCCAATTTGCTTGCAAATAAAGGGGGATCCCGAATCTTCATGGACATCACAGTATGAACTGTTAAGCAATTTGGCATTGGGTTATGGGTAAATTGGAACGCGATCTTTCTTTTTAAATCTTTGCTTAACCTTGAGAATTACATGTCATTAATTAGTTATGAAAAATGCAAAACCCACATGGAGGGCATTTTTTTGGAGGCCAGCGCGTTAATGCCAGAAAATATTTTTCCGAATTTAGGTCTAGGCTAAGAGCGAGGAAAAATTGTTTCCGGCCTTCATGGACGCACAGTTTTATACGGCGACGAATGTTCACTTTTTTAAGCCCGTAACGCTAATTACCTTTGTTAGACACGTGATGCAATATGTAGAAATATTAAGGTTTTGTTCTACACATGTGAAACTAAGGCACTTAACAACAGGGAAAGTGGTCTCGTTTGTTTTGTTTTGGCTTCTAGTAAACCAGTCTCAATGTGTGTCAATCTTTACTTTCGATGACACTGAGACGGTAAAACAATAGAAAAGTGTGCCTAACATACGTAATTTGGATAGCAATAAGGCCGGGTTCAGCCTTGGCATATTACGCGATTGGTATCCTACCGTCTTCAGTTTTGCTCGGCTGGTTTAATACATATAGGGATTCCATAACTCTTTCTTTTAAAGTTTATTTCTAAATATACCAAACTGTTAAAAGAAAACGAGAACGGATGGGATGAAACCGAATTTGATAAGGATTTTCGCCTGAGTCAAGATAAATTTAGCTCAACTAAAATATGTTTCAATATTTTTATCACGTTCTAAAAATGGTATTTAGTAAAGAAACATAAAATGCCGTTGATTCAAAAGCCTTCGGAATCAACGGCATTGTTTTCTTCATCGGAAGAAGAATTTTGGTTGTTGAAATTCTTTGGCACTCCGAATAACTTTTAAATAATTCGTCCAAAACCTGGCTCGGATGTCGATTCACACTGGTCTTGTCGTCTATCGGTGGGCTCTCGAAGATTGCTAGACTAGACTGGCCATTTTGAAGGTAAACCTAACCCCGCTACGTTGCAATTAATCAGCTCTATATTTAGTTAAGGTTAGGTTGGGGGTTGAGGCAATGTTAGGTTCATGTATAGGATTAGGTTAGGAGCCGGTTTCCGAGCTTTTGGACCGACCCATTTGAACTGGATTTAACCTGTTTAAGCTTCGCGCTTTGTTTTCTGACGTTATCGCCATCCATGAGGTTGTTTGGGAAGACTTTGGGTAAACAAACATCCAATTCATTACAGGTGGATTAAGATTAATGTTGGTTCTCTTGAAGGTACATTTGTCAGAAGGTTTGAGTTTTGTCGCTGATTAGACAACCCAAAGCAATTATGTATAAAAGGACACTTTTCTCCTGGCTAAACCATTTAAAATGCAACGAAAAGCCACAGAAACTAGTGACGATGCAACCTGTTAGTGTTATGATTCAAAAGCGGAAAGCCAGCATATGTAAAAGTAAGATGCCACCTAGTTATAGAGAGTATTTATACTTCGTTGATCATCAAGGAATGGTAAGCCTCATCTGCTTTTCTTTTTTTCCAAGCAAATTGTATTAATTAATTTGCTTTTTTTCCTGCTGTCTATAGCTTTTTCTCGACGATGCCAAGATCAAGAACTTCACTAGTTGCTATAAAGGTATAACTGCAAAAAATTCTTTATATTTAGTAAGTAGGTCATCTGTTCCATTCCTTAGATAAAAAATTTCTTGCTTTCTTCTGGAAGAGACTCAGAGTCAACCATACAGACCGCCACCCCAACTTTCCGTACTTGTCTATGTGTGGAAGAGAATTTAATTTCGTTAGATGTGATGACCTCCCTGTCGTCTATACTCACTTAAGCGAAGCAGCGCTTGATAGTGGAGAGGAACATTTAAACCTCTGCTATGGCTACGTTGGGGATGAACTGAAGTTTCCCTTCGTTCCAACAGATCTTTACATGTCTCCAGTCAACGGACGCTTGTATCACCCCGGTCCTGATTATTTGGGGCAAATAGGACTTGTTAGATCGTTACTGGCAATAGAATTAAGCAAATATTTTAGATTCCAAAATGAAGACAGTCAGTCACCCACCCACATTTTCTGGGATAAAAAATTACATGAACTGAGCAACAAATTAGCTAAACATCCTCATTTTGAAATCGGTAGTGACCTGAAATAAGTATGCCTTAAGGACACGGGTGTATAGCAAGTTGTTGATAGTTTTTTGTCAGTAGAGGCAACTGATGTCATACCCTTTCTTAATGTAATTTTATAAACTGTTGACAAGAAATTTGAAGAAACAGGTAGAGATAATCGAAAAATATTTTAAGAACAAAATCCACTTTACCTGCTGCTTAAGATTTTTGATACATTATTTATTTAGAATTTTCGAAACTTAAACGCTATGGAAAAATTAGTGAAACCGATATTAAAAATTAAAATCAGCAGGTTAAGTAAATGTATGCATCCCATGCGTTACTGTCATAGTACGATTTCATTATATTGCACAGAGAAGGAAAAATGTCGAATCCGTATTTGCCATTAGGGGTTCCATGAGTTATCTGTTTTGGGTTAAAACATTTAGTGCGCATCCGTCCTTATAACCACACCGATAATGTTGGGTGTCTTTATTAATAAAGTCTTTTTGTCTTAAAGGGCTTTTTTATCAATTGTGTTTGAGTTATCTTACTTATTTATCCAAACAGGGCAAGAATTTCAACATTCTCGTAATGATCAATACCAGTCCGGAGCATGTTACTTTCGCAGCGGTCTTCACTTCAGAGAACAGAACATTAACAAAACGGGGGTTTGTAACAATTAAGCAATTAAGTGTTCACAATTTCTGTGTTTTTCACCTTCAAGGAATTAGTTTATGCATTTGAACCAAGATGGAATTGGTTGTTGTATGGAAAGTCAAGTACTTATGAATTTGAAGTATACATAATGTATATCTTAATCTTTATAGGTCACAAAAGCTCAAGCGTCAGAATGTTTTCTGTTTTTATAAGATTATTTTAACACAGATAAGCACAATCTCTGGCTTTCGCATATCAGGTTCTGTCTTAAGGAGGTATAATGACAATTGTTGGAATAAGTTTAGAATGTAGGAAATACTTAGTTAAATAACTTGAATCAAAAAGCAACAATTTAGTACAGTGCAATCCGCTTATTTGAATAGGCTCGGGATCGAACGGACAGCATTCAAATGTGTGGAATATTAAAAAATACGTGGTTACCTTAGGTTTACATTGAATTAAATTGGACTAAAAAGGGACCGTGCAATTGTCATTCTATTGGGCGGATTATTCAAATAACCGTTATTCAAGTAACTGCGGTTCAGTGTAGAACGGATGTTGTGGTTCTCTTCCAAGTTGTAATTGCGAATGGATGGAATCCATGGAATGCGACTCGTCTCCTGTGTTGCGCCTATAAAGTAGATATTATTTTCATGATAGCCTATTCCGACATTATATCAAACTTGTTTTACTTTTGTTGTCGTGTGCAAAAATAGCAACATGCCAAGATTGAAAACATTGTGGCTATGCATGCCCAAATAACCGTGCCAATAAAAGCTGTCAGCCAAGGAATTTCTATTCAAATAATATTCGATGTGTATCTGTGTATGTTTCAATCAAATAAGTCCAGATCTTGCTTACCAAAACAAGATCCAAGTAGTCTATGTATTGTTGAATTCGGATACTCTAGATTTTCCGTCGAATTTTCGCTTCTTGAAGTGACTGCTGTAACAAGCTCTGTCGTAGTTGTTGTTGGTACCTGGCAGATAAACTTTGATGGCAGATCAGACCACGTACCGTTTGCTTCGCAATTCGAAATACCTAGTCCTAATTTTGTTCAAAGATCAGTAAATGTAGTGTATTAATAAGGTCAAGAGAAAAGTAGCGCAGGAAACCAACTTGGTCCAAGCGTTACCTTTTTTGAACCTTAAATGTACTACTGAGCAATGCATGAAAATATGTACTTTGGTCATTAGCTGGCTCTGCAAGATTGTTGCAAAGGTATGTTGCTTGAGAACCTTCGGAATAACCTTGTATATTTGCCAATATAGTGTTGGCAACCGAAGGCGGTTCGCTACATGTAATTTTACCTATTTAAAAAAAAGACAATTCAATTGCAATGAAGAAGTGGAGCATAAAAGTTTCAACGTTTGCAGTGTAAGCCATGTTCCGCATAACCTAACCATACTCCGAAACTCGTACAGAGCAATACTTGGTCAGCAATCAGTGCAAAGCCGTCTTTGCATTCAATTATTGCGACTGAGCGACGGAGTTCGTAGTAAATTCGTGCGTTTGGAATATGGCTTTCTAGATTGACGCAATCTGCAAAAATATACGTTTTTATAACATTAAAGTTAGTTGCTTTTTTATTACTTCTGCCGGTGGTGAAAGATTCTTGCCATTTTTCTAGTTTGCATGTGGGTGCTGTAGTGTTCCTTGGCCAATATGTATGATCTCCATGAGGATCGCAGTATCGGTAACTAGGACCGATCAGCGTGAATCCTGACTGGCATTTGTACTCGACTCGCTTGGGTCCCACGTACTCGGCTGATCCAAAAGCCGGAGCTTCCGCTAATCCACAATCCGTGTCCCCTTAGAAATATTATAAGTGTATTATACTGTATGTTGGTTGAGTATATGTTGTGGCGTATTTACCATCGTAAGCATAAGCATTTATTTCACAGAAAACTAGTGGCTTGTTGCCAGCGTAGAGTTCTTCTATCAAAATAGTATCACCAGGTGTTCCGCCTGGAAAACCTTCTTTGTATTCTGGCGCAGGGCAATCTATGCGTATGGGAGATCCTTTGTAATCGCCTTCATGCGAGCCACAGAGCGTCGATTTGTTAGTCAAGGTATCTATTACTGACGCCTTCACGCTAAATTCTGTGTTGTCTATTAAGAGTGTGCTTATAGTTATATGCAAACGTCTATAAAACAGTACTTCGTGAGAAAAGTCTAACTAGCCGAACACCAAGTTTCCGCTCCAAGCCTATGCGTACCCAGCGAATTTTTCCTACTGGCTGCAATTCAAGGCAAGTAGAGAGACGATCGTCTACTAGATACTTGTTTTGCGATACGTCGCCTGAACTTGGGTAGACTGTTATCGTTTCTCTCTGATAGACGATATCAGGCGCTGTAAAACATACAAATCGTGTTCATAATACGAAAATGAGATGAGCATTACAGACCAAGAAAAACTTACCACAAATGGGAATTGTTCCTGTCCATGAACCATTAGGGGAACATGTTCGGGGTTTACTGTTAGAACTATATAAACGAAATAATTTTGAACAGGAGTAGGTGACCGTCTGGTTCTCGGAGTAAATTGATAGTTCGCGGGAAATCGTTCCATTAAGTGGTTTTCCAGGGAATCCACATTTCGTAATCGCTTTTTAGGATAAGAGAAATTATTACATATATAAAACAATATCGATATCGTAGCTTTTAAAGCGTACCTAAAGTCCCGTAGGCTAACAAGTACGTGCAGTATGACACAAAGAACAGAGTTGTCCGTATAGACATTGTTTCACGATTTCAGAAACTTCTATACTGAGGACTGCGTTGCAAGAGAAGGCAAAATTTGTATTCTCTATGATGGTACACCGATGCATTAGTTTATCCTCAAATGGGAACTATAATGCATTCCGTAATGACGTAAGTTCCTATGTCTTAGCGAAATTCCCGCGTTGGAGATAATAAGCATTGTGGTTTTGATATTAGTCGGCTTCAACTTCCTTTTCCTAAAACTTTTCCTCAAGTTAAAGATCTAGGAATTTGTTAAGCGTTGAATTAAACTGTTGTATTGCTTCTTCCATTGTACACTGTAAAAAGTCACTGTATAATCTTAACATAAATCATGCAATCTGTTACAATTCCTAATTGTAATAGTATGCCGTTTATATAAATTTAATTGTAATTTTACAAATTACAATAATGATTTACCTTTAAATTACGTCTTTATATGTGTAATGAAAAGTTTTATTGTTTGTTTTACAGTATTGTATTCAAAAATAAGAACACTTCTCGAAAAACCTCGGAGCAAAAAGTTCCTGGAGATAAGTATCGGCAGTGCCTCAACGGTGTCCAACACCTCTGTAAGCTTAGATCATAAACACTAGTGTTTATGAGCTAAGCCTATAAGGTGTAAGTCACGCCGTCCTCGGTGTTATAAGGTTTTCCCTGCCACTTGAGTTCCTTCCCCACCACTTTAGTAAATCCAGTCTTTTACATATTATTTGAATTAAGAATTATAAGGATCATTTGAAAATGTATGTTGCATGTATGGACTTTTAATACAAATAATTTCACGCAAACACATGGCCTTGTAATCATTTTAAATGATTTTGATATGTGAACGGTAGGTAAGGATTTTGTATTACGTTTTAAATACACATAAAGAAATATGATATAGTAGTGCGAGATTCTAGAGAATAAAAGGTATGGCTGTAAGCGAAACGTTACATTTGTATAAATCGAACAAAAGACGGATTACCCACCTACATAGTAAACCAGCCTTGTTCATACATTTGTTAATTATAGAAGTTTCGACACACGTTTATCAAAATCGTGTCATCGAATAGGTAACACGCATACGTGATGAGCGAGAGGTACTTGGATCGAAACCCGGTGGAGACAATTTATTTTATATAGAAAATGAAAATAAATGGCTTCTTATCTTTTCCACACACTGTTCCTATACCCATATTCAAAACGGCCAAACTTCAGCATCACAAGCGCGAATATCGAGGATGGAAAAACCGAGCATGTGAGTTGAGAACAGGAAAATGGGCGAGGCTCTCAATTTTTGACGATTTTTTTAAGGAAATATAATAATAATAATGCAAGTTTCTAGAGTACAAAGTATAGTAGTATCCAAACCATCATATTTTTACAAATCGAACAAAAGATGGATGCTACCCACGAGTGCACCTATGGTACATGTACACCAGCTTCGTTCACATGTTGGATTTATAGAAGTTTCCACGCCGTGTTAATACAAGCGTGTGACGAAGTGGATAACACGCACGACTGGGGACCAACAGGTCCTAGGTTCGATTCCCGGTCGATGCACTTTATTTCGTCGGAAAAACGAAATATTAAATGGCTCCCTTTCTCTGTACCTTATACCTTCCCGGCAAGCTTCTATTCCTATATTCGAAATTGTGATGCTTCGGCATTACGAGCTCGAATATCAGGGGTAGGAAAGCGAGCAGGGAAAGGGGCGAGGCTTTCAATTTTTGACGATTTTTCAAGGGGACCCCCTTGATTTAACATTATTCCTTATGGAGAAAAGCCCTGAAAAAGCTTCTCCAGCTTGAAAAGAGACCACGCCCCCTTTTTTGGCCAATCCACCAATAGGATTCGTCCTTTTGGAGGAGGCCACACCCCTTTTCGCGGATTTTACGAAAAATCACGCAAAAAAATCTCAATTTCGCTTTTATTTTTAAAAAAATACAAATCGTACAACAAGGAAATTTTTGGAAACTAGATTCTGCGGGGAATGTTTTGGTATAACAAAAAAACAAAGGGATTCCAGGGGAAGCAAAACATATCACTTGCATAATTGTATTTAATTTTTGGAACTAAGAAGTCACAGAATAAACATTCCAACCGATTTGGAAAATTGAGCGCTAACCAATGTTTTTGAAGGGAGAAATTTGATACGAAAAGCAAATAGTTAAGAAAACAAGCGTTACAATTCTACTCAATTCTAAAAACAAAAGCTGCTATGCTGAACATCGGAACCTTCCGATGCGTCAATTTTGACTTCAAGTGCAAAAGATGCAATTGGATGGGTTAATAATCGTAATGTAAACACAAAATTTAAATAATCAATTCTATCATTTCTTAAATAGTTGACGAAAGATGAGTTTGAAACCTGATTTGCATTACTGCATACCACCAGATTCACAACCAGAAGATCAATTCGTTCGTGAAAGCAGCAATGACCTAGGGTCATTCAAGTCTTCTCTTTCTGTATATCCAAACCAGAAAACCACTAACGTTAAACATAGCACCTAAAGTAAACCAAATTACGTCTGACATTAATATAAACACATTGCAATTTATATTACCAAAAGATTGTTGAAAATCCAGTTTCGACACAAGTTCTTCCGGCGTAAAACTGCATAATCCAATAACTATATTCTTGGTCGTAGTGTAATATTGTCCGTAGACACAAGGCCGATTCGACAGAAGGACATGTTCTATCCTTCTCAGGAATCAATGGCATACCGTGTTGAAGAAATCTCAGCTCATTGGCTAACTTCACAGATATTCAAACATTTTAAACCATATTAATAATTACGTGAAAAGGAGAACAAACCGCGACATACGGTATACTATGGCTTAATATGCTTTATGCGTTTACTAATTTCAGATGTAAACAAGAAACGGTCAGGCTAGCCAGTGCTGTCTATGCTATAGCTTTTTCTCGACGATGCCAAGATCAAGAACTTCACTAGTTGCTATAAAGACGTTAGATTAGCCCGACCCTTTCTTGTTTACATTTGAAAGCAGCGAATCAACCTAATATAATCCTAACTTCACTCACATTTTCTGGGAAAATGAATTACTTGAATTGAGCAACAAGTTAGATAAACATCCTCATTTTGAAATCGTTAGTGACCTGAAATAAGCGTGCCTTAAGTTTTTCGGTAATACACAGAACAATTAAGCAATGGTGTGTTCACGATTTCCATGTTTTTTTCTCAAAGGTATTACACTAAACCTATCAATAAGATTAACTGCTTCAGAAGTACAACTAATAATTCGACGAGAATTTAAGGAAAAGATAAATTTGTGGATAATTTGAAGGTTTGTCAAAGCAATTATGCATTGTCGTTATGAATCACAGATCCACATTATGCAAGTCCGCTCCCGAAGAAGTTGGTAAACCAACATCGTCGGGTGGTACAAAAGTACCAATAGGTTGCATGGCTTCCTAACAAATGAAAAATTCAGGTTTTTACCGTGATAAAATGCTAAGGGCATCAAGACTCACCCTTCTTTCTTTCAATTTGGTCATTTCGTAACGTAATTTGTCAAGAATAGCAAAGTTAGGTGCGTTTGCAGCTGCTTTTGATTGTAACAGTGTAATTTGTTGTTCCTCCTGTTTCTTCTCTTTGACTGACTTTAAAGAATGACTTCCGTACAATCGGAGCAACGAACCCCAGCTCCATATGTGCGGATGCAAAGCCTAAAAATGAGTAAATTAAGCACGAAAAGCCTAAAAATTATGCCATAAGTACCTTTAAGATTGCCTGCGCCGCTCGCTGCTTTCCATCTCGTTTATTTTTGCACTGGACGCGTACTGTATGTTTTCCAACAGTCATAACGACCTCGTTTTTCTGATGTTTCAGCGTAGTTAACTCGTACTTGACGTTTTTGTCTCCCAAACCAAAATTCCTATTCATGATCATACTGTAATAATACTGTACTTAAGTATTAATGTTATAAATACCGTTGAAGACAGGTTAGTAAAATGGCATAGGGAGATGGCTCACTAGTTTTAGCACATAGCTCAGCTACTCGCGGATCTTCTATTTTGATATTATCGAAAAACTGTACAAAATAAAAACGAAAAGGTGTAAATTTCTATAAAACATACGATTTTAACTCGGTTATTACCGTTAAATCAACGTCTGTATGCGATACAGCCCCTCGACTCCCAGAGGGAGAATCAGACAAGATCTTCAACTTCATATCCGGGATCAAGACTTCCAAAGTAGCCCGAGCTGCTTCAGCTTTGGCCGCCTTTTTGCTACTTCCAAAGCCTGTTCCGTACTGCATACCATTGATAAGGACAGTTGCACTGTAAGGTGTGGCCGCATTTTCTAAAAGACAAAGTTAAAGATTTAGAATGTTAATTTTTACCAGAAATACACGCATTTTTAAATTTTTACCAATTTCCTTGAACTGATAAGAAGGCTGTTTCTTAAGAGCGTGCTGCACGTACTCGTGAAGGATGCAAACGTAGCTTTTGCCAGCCGGATTCATAATCCACTCTTTTCTGGGCATTGGCTTGTTTTCTCCATCTCCTTCCCCTTTTTCGCCCATATCTCCAGAGTTATTGGACGCGATTGGAAACGTGATGAGCTTAGTGTCTTCAGGAAGGGTGGGTCTTCCACTTTTGGATTTGACTGTTCCCCATTCTCGAGCATGTTTACGCTGTTTGGTGTACTTACGACGAGCTGACCAAGACCTGCGTTCCAAAAAAACACCATTAATTCTAAGAACATTTCTTCAATTTTTTTAAAAGAAAGAAAATACAGCTTACTTAAAGCGCATAAGCTGAATCTTCTTGAAGTGGAATAACTTCTCGCAGTACTCTCGTACTTGTTTACAGTTAAGTGAATGATGCGCTTGGTTCTCCAGCACGGTTTCAATCCGGGCTTTAGGTAGCTGTAATTTATCTGAAGGTTGCCCTGGTTCTTCTTGAGTTTCAGGAATTTTTGGCGTTTCCGCTTCCTTAGTCAGTGCGGCGCGGTACTGCATACATGGAATGGCGCTTAGCGGAACTTGATGTTTCTTTAAAAAAAAGTTTTAGTATTTCAACAGAGGTTTCCTATTATTTGTTACCCTAGCGCTTCCAGGTCCCAGGAAGTATGGTTTGGATAGGGTACATACTCTCGAAGTTTTGTGAAGATAAACAGGCATGCCTGAATTATGTGTAACAATGACCCAACCTTCAGGAAGAACTTCAAAATGGCTTTGGCCCTTTTCTAAGACCAAACAGTTACATAGGAAAATACGTAAAAATGAATAAGAAATATACCTTCCAAAACCAATTTTTCACGTTCTTCATATGGGGTTGGTTCTTCCGAATTATCTTCTACGCCAGAGTCTTTTCTGCGTCTCTTGCGGGCCCGAAGATCCTCAGCCAAGCCTAGGGAAAGAAACCTTGTTGCTCAGATAAAATTTGATGTAAAAGAAAGAAAGTCACCTTCATCTAACATAGCGTCAATTTCATCTTGCGGAACATCAGAATCAGTGTCTGAATCTGTTTCGTCTGACAAGTCGCCTTCATCATGGCTTTTATCATCTTCAACCGTATTCGACGCACCAATTTCATCCAGAATATGAAACTTTCGCGCCAAGAGACTGGCTTCGTCAAATTCATTTTCGTTTATGTAATCCACGGGCCCATCACTTTTTCCATTCGTTGCTGATGCAAAGGGGCACGAGGGTGGGGCACCTTCATGACTAGGGCTGTGCATGGCTTTTAGCTTGGAATGAAATGAAAAAGTATTAGTTCAAAAATAGAGAAAACATTACTTGTTACAAGTTGTGCTGTGAACGTTGACAGCAACTTCCATAACAAGCCATGAGTTTGCCAATGAGGCAATGTTCAACTATCCTTTTTAGCCTAAATTGAACAATTGCATGGACAAACTGGGCTTGCTGACAGATCAAAGTAGAAGTGAAAACATGAACTACGATGAGGTTTTTGCCCCTGTGAGAGCCCCTTGCTTACAGTAACAGTCTTTATATGAACAGCTCTGCCTTGCAAGAGACTAGCACGAAGCATGTGTCAAAGACAAATCTTAACTCGGTCGGATTAACAAACAAACCAGCAGCAGCGACGAATCATACAACGATGGCCTCAGTAAACGACACTGTAAAGCCAACTTTGATAATAACTATGCGTTGGTGACGTAGTGCCTAAAGAACATTATATTTCCTATGCAAATACACCGGTTTTTCGAAACAAACTACTAAAGTTTACTTTGTTTTCAGGGTTTGCTGCAAGGTCAAGCAAGGTTCTGCTGGACCCTGAGCTGAGCTAAAGAAATAATGTCAAGCCACATGCTATAATAAACTTAGTGATAAAATACTACATTTCTTACCTTCTAGTATGCAAATATTCAGGAGAATGGGAGAAAACTGGAATCAACACACATTGACAAGCAGTTAACCGCCTTTAACAAGCGTTTCGAAGTTTGGAAAGGCGAATAGCGACAGTTCACTAAAGACGCGAATAAAAAAAGGCGGGCTGTTTGAACTGTTGAAAAAATCCTATTGATCAAAAGGTTTACTTCTGATAGCCTCATTTTGCACATTCGATAAAATTAAAGCGATAAAATTAAGTCAATGATACGAATCTATTGAAATAAAGGGCTGTTGATCTGCGATAAAAAAAGACAACAACGTATGACAAAAGTACTTGATTTACCAAAAATCCCTTATATTCAAATCTTACAAGTACTAATTTTTGGTGCTTTTTTCTCCACATTTTCCTGGCAAAAATTTTACCCTTTTACAATGAAGCCAGAAAGCTTTGAGTCGTTGTGTCCATCATCTTACAAAAAGTCACTTTCATTTGGCGTTTTGAATAAATAAAGCACTGTCAGCAAAGGTGCAAAGTGCAATCTTTTTTTTTTTTTTAGAAACTAAGGTCCACAAAAAAAATTAGACCCAGTATTGGTTTTTTCTCAACATGGGATTGGTAGTCCTCGGAGCATAGCGCGAGTCAGGATCCACTGGCACGCCCCATTCATCCAAACTGGTATCATCCGGCGGCCCATAGGGATATCGACTGGGTCCGGCCGCCACATCGGGCGATTCTCTGACGAATTCCGTTTCTGCCAGAGGAATGACTTTACACTGAGGCACAGAAGGTGGTGTATCCCTTTGCTCGTGCCATGAGCTTCTCAAAAAGCTGACAGTGGAGCTACCCTGACTGCTGGTTGTGTTATAACCCGTTCTGAGATTCATGTTAGCGTTAGCCCGCGGTGGCCGAGGCGACGTGGGCGGATGTCGTCCTGGCAAAGGCACTTCCAAATCGCTGCCCATCAACTCTGATTCTTGGGCTTGACTCAAACTCCGTCGTCGTTTCTTCTCCATGGTTCCAAATGAATGAATCATGTCCAGCTCGGCCAAGGCTGCCAAATGACCATTGGAAGGCTTGTCGTCTTCCTCACCGGCCCCACGACCCCGGCCCGGAGAATTTTTGTCGAGGGGGCGATGTTGAACTCGGCACTTGACCGTCACGATGATGATTATGGCGAGCAATAAAACACCAGCTACAATGCCCACAATCATAATAAGATCGCTGCTCAAGCTGTTATAGTTATTGCTGTTGCTACTCCCATGATTCGTCGTGGTGGACGATGGCGAGCCTGGATTCGGGTGCGAAGCCTCGCCCGTGGCAACATCCACACCACCATCCGAGCCCGCGCTGGTTTTACGACGACTCCCGGTGTTCGTTCCGGTAGCTCCGTGAGCAATAACTGTTCCCATTGTGGTAACTTGGGCCGTGTTTTGCAGAATTCCGCCCGGTGGCACGACGCTAATTTCTACCAGTCCCTTTGCGGGCTGAACCTTGTCCGCTGACAGCTCAAATTCAAAGTTTTCCTCCAAAGTTTCATTAAGCTCCATGCGCTTGCTAATGTAGTGTATGAAGCCGCTTTGGACGTCTTCGTGGGTGAAACGGGTGACGTCTTTTTCTTTGGCTTGGCGCTTATTACGGTTGGCACTGGTGGGAATGATCTTGCGTAAACGGCCGTAACGCGGTTTGCGAGTGACAACGTAGGATGGATTACCGCTCGTGAGTTCCGCCAAAGGCGATGCATCCAAGATGGCAAGATTGATTGGGAGTTTATCACCAGCGTAAATGCGCGGCTTGTATTGCCGAACCAAGGGCTTCACACATATGTTAAACTCTTGGTTTGGAATCGACAGCTCCAAATTGAAGACTGTAACTTGGAACGAATCGCTGGATGCGCTCATGTTGAATTGGACGTAGAGAACTTCTTCTTTGTCGATATTGGATTGTCCAAAAGTGGACACTAAAGTTTCTTTGACGTAGATGCGTCCGTGTTGGGGTTCCTGGGTAATGTTGTAGAAAACGTGCTTGCGTTGACCGTTAGTGTCAGCACCCATGCTCGCATTCTTGATCATCGTCACCGTTCCTCCTTGCAGGATCGGGATCAGCGTGTTATTCGTCATACTTAGTGTCAGGGGAACTATATGCACGTTAAAAACGCTCGAAACTGGATTAAATTTCCCGTCCCAGACTCTAAAATAAAACGATATGTTTTGCAGTGTGCCATCGTGCAAGAAAACCAAGCGCTGCTTGTTAATATCGTCCTGCGTGAAATGACTGATGCTCTGGGCCAAGTTTTCTGAGAAAGCTATTTTCCCTCCGGTGGACGGTCCGTCGATAATGTCATACTGGATATCGCGAGGCAACGTGTCCGGGTCTTCGGTGAGCAGAAATTCTGGTGTGATCAGCCGAAACTGTCGCTGAACCACTTGCATGTTGGGACTCTTGGTGATGAGGATGAAAGGTTCATCATTGATGGGAAGGATGTTGACGCGCAGCGTTCCGTTGTACAGAAGCACGTCGGGTTTGCTGGTGGCAGTAGGGTCTTCGCGTTGCAAGTAAACGCTGAGCCCAATTTCGTCGACGGTGGAGTCTGAATGATCGTGATGATAGGCTACTTGTCCCGACTGCAGTAACAAAAGCGGTATATCAGTTTGGGTGGCATCCAAGCGGGTGCCAGCTACGGACAGGAAGCCATGATCTGGCAATCTGGAGCAAAGGAGTTTGACTTTGGGGGGTTCAGCGGAACCTCGATGACTGCTGATGAAATGGATGATGCCGGACGTGTTGAAATGGTTCAACGTCAACCTCGTTTGGGCGCCTTCCTCCACTTGCAGAGGTTTGAGTCCCAAGTATCGATCCAAACCGCCGGCGGCCATAGTAGTGACCGAAACCTCGATGACAAATTCCTGTTGCTCAATGGTCTTAGCTTTGTCCAAACTGACGGTAAAAGTGAAGGAATCGCTGACCGTAAGGTCCATAAATGGCTCCGTATGCTCGTAGATCAATAAACTTTGGTTCAAATCGCGCTGAGTGAAGTTGGTCACCGACCGAGTTGACCCATCCGTTTGTTCTAACAAGAGCCGACCTAATTTGGGTGCTTTCAGGATCGTATAACGCGGATTATGCGCCTGATCGTCATTACTGACGGTCAGAAGATGGGTGGAAGTAATGGATTGCTGCATCATGGGGAACACGTGGAGTTTGCTGTTTTTCTTCATGCCTAATTGCAATGGACGGGCCCATATGTGAAACGAGTGAAACGACGGCGTATTAAAACCATCACTCAGCATTAAGCGTAAAGAACAATTCTTGGAACCTAGAAAACAGGCAACGAAGAGTTAAATAAAAGGAGTTCCATTTACATATTCACAAGCTATATACATATGTTACAAAAGTAAAAAGAAAAGTTTGACTGACTACTTAATTAAAAGACAAAAATGACTAATTAATTATTTGGAAGAAAAAAGGTGGCACAATAAAGCCTAATTATCAAGACTCATTTACCTGAGTGAGAAAATGCAACTTGTTCTTGATTAATTTGAGCTTGGGTGAAGTTGAGTAAAGAACTTTTCGGGTCCAAAATGGAAACGGTATGTCCGCAATCTTCTGGGGTGATGGAGAACGTAATATAACTGGTGGGGGAGTCTAAATCCACGGCAGCTATATATTTTTTATTTTTTTTTAAACGAAAATGGGGGGGAAAAGATCAAATAAGATCAACGCTTGATTGGAAACGATTGAACTTGCCCAATTGCGATGACGTCAGCTTCGTTACTGATCCTTCCCAGACTAAAAGTCCGGTGTTATTAACCAAAATGGGCTGCTCGTCGTCTACCGGACGTATCCGGATGTTCACTGTGGCAGGAACGCTCTGTTTCTCTCCGAATGTGGCTATAACTTCGAAATTATCCGTCTGTCCTTCACTGCCATCATGGAAGTACTGTAGACAGACCACTACTATTACATTATTCATTAAAAAGTCAGAAAAAAAAAACTTTACCCCGACCAGTCCATTGGCCAAGTCTCGAGGTCCAAAGCGAGAGACAGGTTGATTGCTTTTCATCAATTTGAGACTTCCAGCCTTCGGGCTACGCGTTATCAGGTACTCTTCGGCTTTATCAACGTAATAGGGAGTGTTTATGGCGATATCCACGGACTTGAGTGTTACATTAGCCCCTTCGGTGACGTCCAACAGTTTCGTCTCTAAGTAAATGGCTTTGGGGATGACAACGAAATGAAAGGTAAGATTGTATAAGGTATAGATGCCATTGGTCACATCCATCACGAAGTAATCGGTAGTTTGGTTCGGCCCAGATTGGATATAATACAATTTACGATCGTTGATAAGGGCCTGGTCAAAGACGCTGACTTCGGGCGGTAATTTGTGAACCGGTTCAACGTCCCCGCCGCCTTGTGAAGATGTCACTGCTACATCGTCATCATAATCTTCGTCAGTGTCCACTTCTAGATAGCCGTATTGGGGTGGCTGGTGGACTATGTACGTAATATCGCTGGGAGGGATATGCGGATGCATAATTTTGAGGGCAGACTGATCGATGGTGACGCTGGTACTTTCTTCGACATGTAGACTGCGGTTATGAACAATTCGCAAGGGTTCCCAATAACTGTCAGGGTAAATCTTGATGGTGAAGGTAATAGAAGTGTGGGCTTGTCCTGCCGTCACTCGGAGCAGCAAGCGATCTTTCACGTTCACGCTGTTGTCGTTTTTATAGACTACCTTACCGGAGCGGAGGTCGTCTTGATTGAAAGATTCCAGCCGTTGGCCGCTCGCTTCCAACAGGCCATAAGCAGGTCCGTCCACCACATCATATCGTATGTCGGCATCGCCCGCATCCCAATTGGCTTCGACGCTCAAATTGCCGTTGGAAATTACGACCAGATCGCCCCTTTTCACCACCAGCCCCGTATTATTGACTACTTCCACGAAAGGCTCCGAAGCCCGCACTTCTAATGAACCAGTGGTGTAAAACTGTCCATCGGATACCCAAATTGACATCCGGCCCGTCAAAGCCCCTTGGTGGCGAAACAAGATTTTCTTATCGTCCAAATCGTGTTGAGTAAACGTAAACACCTAATTCCCATACAGCAATATTTGAAAATTGCACATAAAAAATGAAAGTACACGTTCTGTAAATACATATAAAACATATTGGACAGCTTATTTAAGTCTCAGCATGTTGACTCAGCAAATATTGAGTTTCGTGCTCACCAAGACACGTCTACCCACTTTGGAGATTTTTTCGGCTAATAGATGACACTCGTGTTTTCTATTCATTAAGCCCCGCCCCCGTTATATTATTTACTTCTCTTGATACTTCTCTCTTTTTGGGCCATTTAAATAGAAAACAAAAACAACTAAACAAAGTTTTGTCCGTCGAAAAGGCTCCCAGACATTACAGCATCAAGTAGGTAGGGAAAATGAAAAAAAAAGTTACTTTACTTGAGTCTCGGGTTTATCCACATGAAACAGCGCTCCGTTGGGAATTCCTCGTCGAGTGTAGACGATGTCAGTAGCGCGTGTATTGCTATCAGCGTCGCCATACCTTTAAGGAAAATAAGAGACAACGGGGGAGTCCCGAAAGTTTTCTTATTAAAAAAAAAAAAGTTGTTCGTTTACAAATTACTTGATATCACTGCCAGTTAGGAGGCGCTCGCCATTCGTGACCACGTAGAAGGCTCGATCCACAAGTCGAACGGGAGGGTTGTCATTTTTTAGAAAGATCTGGACGTGCAACGTGCCGACATACAAGAAATCCTGCTCCGTGATGTCATTTTCATCGGAGGTGACAGTAAAATGAACGGTGTCCCGCGCAGCCTCCGAGTCGTCGTGCTGGTAATCCACTTGGTGATCCGCAATTTCTTGGGAGGTGAAGTAAGTCGCGTTGCGTCGCACAACCTGTCGTCGATTAAGGTCATATACATGTACTGCGCCGTGTTGCGGCGGATGGGTGATGTTGTAAATCACATTGGTGATCCCTGGGGGGCTGATATGTAAATGAGTGGGCAAGATCATGGCACTGTCGCCTTCACTGACTTCCAGTGTTTCCAGAATCACTTGGATGTTGGAAGGAGGGGGCGTGTACTGGATCCGGAAGCGCTGGACAGGCGAAACGACACCGTTAGTGGTCACCTGGAAGCGGAAATGGTCGTGCAGGGCCGACAAAGTCCGTTTCCATAACCTGTAGGCCACGGCGTTGTTCGCTAAGGCCGTTTGGTTGAAATGGGAGCCTTTGCTCAGCTTCTGGCGACTGGCCGAAGACGCAGCAGGCATGACGAGCAACAACTGGCCGTACTTGGGCGGTTCCACAATGGTGTAAAGAATGGCATCGTCCGTGCTCGCGACGGGTTCGGTCTGATATCTCAAGTGTCGGTCCGTGACAGACGCCTCGTTTGACGCTTTTATTTGGAGTATATCGTTCTTGACTTCTTTGATGGTGGTCGTTAAGAACTGAATGCGGAATTCGTACGGCGAAGTCTTGAGATCTGGCGCGCCATCTACGACAGACACCACAAAGCGAAACTCATCCATGGACGGCTGTGTACTCGACAAATGTACGTAGCGCAGTTTCTCGCGTTCCAGTTGGGTGGCCGTAAAATGGTTAATACTCTGCCAGCGTGCTCCCATGTTGCTCTTCAAACGCTGAATGGCGCCGAATTGCGGGGGCTTGATGATTTCGATCTTGAGCTCCAAGTTCTGATCGGGCGCGTTGGTGGCTAGCGTCAAGTTGGAGTTGGTCAAGGCGGCCGAGCTGTTTAGCGGAACGTTGAGGCCGGTGTTGTTCAAGAGCCAGATTTGCAGTTCGAAAGCTGCCACGCGCAAAATCACCGTCGGACCCGTTTCGACCCCATCCGAGACCTTAAACGCGATCTTGGTGCTTAAGCCGCCCCGGTGCACGTAGGCGACCAAGCCTTTACTGATATCTTGTTGCGAAAAGGAGGTAATTGGGGTCCCGGGTTTCTGAACGTGCTCTACATGGCCGTCATTCTCCGGCCCGTCCCCCGGTTTACCTGTGTTGATGACGAGGTACATGATATCCGCGGGGGACGTATCGGAGTCCGTGGCAGAGAGTAAATCCGCCGTGAGGGCTTTTTTAGTGTTCCGCGCTAATCGGAGGACTCGTCCGGGCGGAATGATCAAATCCGGCGGGTCGTTGACAGGCGTGACGGCCACGTGCAACACGAAGCGTTGCCGCGCTTGCAGATACGCGGGCAGGAGGTAGAGTCCACTTTGCGGTACCAATTCCAATTCCAGGACGATTGAATCAGCGGTCGTTTCGGAGCCGTCGTGGGCGAAACGCAATCGATCCGCATGGACGTCGAGTAACGTGAAAGTAGCTTCGTCGGCGCGGCGCCATAACGTGGAAGTCAATTTGCCATACTGCGGTGGATGGACCACGTGGAACAAGATTCCGGACTCGCGGATCCCGAACTTGGCGTAGTTAAAGACCACGTCCAATTGCTTGGCTGTCACGATGGCGCTGCTGCCTTCGTTGACTTGCAAAGGAGCGAGGGCTAATACTTGCAGTTCCGCTCCGTTGTCCGAATTCCCGGCCGATGTAGCGGCCGTCACATTGTTGCTCTTGGTATAGACCCCGTATTGGGTGCTGGCGTACTCAGGTTTCATACAGAGCAATTGGTCGCATTCGCAGCGGAAGGAATTGGAACCTTCTTGGTGGCACACGGCGGCCTCGATGCAGGGCGCCTTGACGCAAGGGTACTCCCAGAGGCAATCGGGGGCGATGTGTCGCGTGACGCGGGCTTCCTTGAGTCCCATTCGTCGATGATCGATTTCCAAGTGCCGGAGGCACCCTTTCACACTGGCATTGGTGGCTCGCACACCTTGACTGAGCGCGCGTGCTTGACGACTCAATTCCAAGCCACCGACGTAGAAGCTCCCTTGCCACTCCATGGGGCGGCCGAGGGTGGGTCCGCGGCCGTAATTTGAATGTCCGTCGACCACAATTTCCAAGCCCGTGGTGCTCAGCTGCACGCTAATGTCGTGCCAGGCGCCGTCATTGACCTTGACATCGCTCACCACTTGTCCTTTCCCCGCACCCGTATCCAGCGTCACTCGCAAGTGTCCCTCGGCTAACTCCATTGCTGTCATATCGGATTTAGTGTTGGGACCCGTTTGGTACAAGACTAGCCCCTCTTTGGTCTGCGTCTTAAGGCCGAGTCGCAAAAACAAGTTCGATTTGCCGGTCGGCAACCCCGGTAACGCCACGTAGGAATCAGGTTCCAGAAAGCTAATTTCTTGCTCGGAAGTCGCGTCAAATTCAGGGGCGTTACAATCCCAGGTAACGGCGTAAACGTCAGCGTGTGATCCCCTCTCTCGTGATCGTTGGAACACGTCCACTCCATTGTAATGGACATCCTCCAAACAGCCACGGAAGTTTTGAAGCAAGCCCAAGAAAAGCTCCCGGAAATCCCCCAGTCCTCCCAGGAAAAGGCCGTAATGGATGTTGAGCTCATAAAAATGCCCACGCAGTCGAACCCTTTTATAGAGAACACATACTCGTATACATGAGAAACCATTTCCAAATTCTCTTTTATTGCTATTCGGACTATCAAATTTTAAATTCCAATGACCAATTTTACTGAGCTCCGTCCCAAACTTTACTGCTTTTTAACTGAAACTAGTTACAAAAACCTTTTTATTCTCCCCTCTTAAACTGGCTCTTCTTTTTTAGCATTACTGGTGCCATTGCCTCCTCCTTTTGGGGGTCGTTTTGTTGTTTTTTCTGTCGGTTTTATTCTTTTAGGATTCTCATTTACGTCTAGTTTTGTTCTTTAGTACAAAAAGGGGGGGAACTTACTCAGTCGTGTATAAGCCGTCGACGAGTAAGGTGAAATTGGCATCGCGACGAGTAATCCGGACGTCGTGCCATAATAAATCGTCTAATTTCAGCCCACGGGGTGAGGAGACTTCAGCTTCTCCTGCTCCCAAATTAATTCTCACCTGCGGACACAAAGACGCGACACAAAGGCCACGAGTTTTTAGAACTACTCCTAGTATACTCACTAGCAGATATAAAAACGAGTGAATGGAAACTTCTGGCTTGCGTTTGGCGTGCTTTCGCCCGTCATAGCACGCAGAGAAGGGGTTTTTCTTCCCCTGTCTCACTGCTACTTAATATGCCATTAAGGAAGGACCTGGCGAGTACAACAAAAAACAACCAACAAGAAACGGAAAAGGAAAAAGGTTTTTTTCATGCGTTTCCCTCCGCACAACTGTAGAAACTGATTGAATCAAACCCACTGAACAAGTTTATTTCCTTCACTTTTGGGGTATCATTCTATTTTCTCTCTCGTTCTCTTTATCTTGAGCTAAAAGATTTTTTTTTACTTGATATAACCCGAAATGTATCTCCCTCGTAGAAATAAACGCGTCCAGTCCATTCCAGTCGGAGTGGAGAAATTCTGGATTTTCTTATCGAGTAAAGTAATTACTTTAAGAGCGCCGGCTTGAAGAACGACTAAGCAGTAATCCGTTTTCCCTGCTGCTAGAATTAGAAGGGCATCGGAGCGGGATGTTTTGAAACGGAAATTGAGTTCAGTTTGAGATCGCGCCTCTTGTAGTCCCAGCGATATGTAGGTGTTGCCATAAAACGAGGCTGTAATGAAAAAAAATCAAAATCTTATTTTTTTTAAATAATAATAAAAAATACACACATAACCCCCAACTCCACCAGTTAGATCAATCCTAAGATTCAGAAAAAATCCCCAGCCCACTAAAGAATAATTTAAAATGTTTGTGATGCGTGCGATAGATAAAGCCGTCATAAAAAAGTCCTTTGACTTAGAACTTGAGGGTTAGGTTATTTTGGTACGCGATCTTTTTATCAAGCTTTCATCAAATTGGTAAGCACCTGCTGTCTTTCTTCTTTTTTTGTCTTTTGCTTTTTATTTCCACCTCTACACCATAAGAGGAACATGAGAGACTTCAGAACTTGTGGGGGTAAAAAAAGTAAATAAAAAAAAGTGGACGTGTAGAGGATACTCAAAGGGGCATGTGGGACCCTATACAAGTGCTTATTAAGGCAAGGTAATAGCCTGGGAAGATTTTGTATGCGACATCTTTACGACGTTGGCATTTTAATTTATGCGGTAATTCTTGTTTCTTTTTCTTTTCTGCTTGTTTTCACTCCTCTCTTCTCTTTTTCAATTCCTCACAACGTTGTAGCTCTTAACAGTTCCATAAAGACTCCGGGAACATTTCAGACTTTTCAGGGGTTTCTTAGCTTGCCCCTGCTTATAGTAGGTTTCCCTTGTTTTCGGTTTTGCTTTTCATTTTATGATATTTTTACCGTCAGAGTCAAACGATACAAGACAGACATTTACGATTTAACTTTTACGGCTGGTACTTGAACCCCCGTTTCCAATCCATTTTCTACGCACCTCTAGCTTGATTACTAAATGCAAGGCATAGAAAGAGGAAACATACATAGCTGTAGCATGATCCTTCCTAGAAGGGGTGGCAGAAAGAATGTGACTTTAACAGACATTATAACTCATGTGACCCCCGTCTGTATACAAGCGTGATGCTAAGAAATGTCGGCGGATGTTTAAAAAAAGGAAAAAGGTCTATCTATGCCTATTCCACATAGTGTATTCGGAAATGAGTTTTAAAATAGCCATTTCTTCGCCAGCAAAACTCATTTTCAAGAAGCCTTATTTTGGCTTCTTTTTTTAAAAGGGCTTTAACTACGCCACATAACTTTACTGTTGTGTATGTAAAGTTTTGCCCACTTTGCTGCAGTTTGACTTAACTTCAAGATTTTACGAGTCACTTGGTCTCGAATTCAATTGCAACTGAGTGGTTTTAAGACGCACACAAGCTTGTTTGAGGCTTCAATGACTTTTCAACAAACTTCTTGTTTCCATTACTTAGACTACTTGTTTCATTTTCTCTCCGATTTTTGCAATATCTCACCGCCTTTGAAGTTCAAATGGAAACGAAAATGAAGCGAAAGCTAAAAAACTAAACGAAGAAGGCGCTGCTGTCTCAAAGTCCAGCATCCAGCATAGTTTTTAAGATTTCCTAAAGGGAAGGACCATTATCATGACAATAGCTAGTCGCCGATTGTGAAAGAAACAGAAAAACAAACCCAAAAAATAGAAAAAAGAAGTAAAAATCATGGAGACCTTTTCCCCTCCTTTTGTGCTTTCTTCTCCTTTTTTTTCTTAAAGATTGCGATGCTGGAAAGCTTTAGCTTTTAGGGGGTTCGGGTCAAAGGGAAGCTTATGAAAAATGCCTATCCATAACCCCAGAGACAAGATGAGGAAACGAAGACTGGGAATGACACGAAGAATCTTTTCTTGTCTTGTGCACAATTTCAAAGAATTTCCTTTTCAATTTCTTCAATTCCACCAGAACTTTTTTGTGTTACTCACAGTGGAAGCTTTAATACTGATTAATGAATTGGGATTCATGCCTATATAAAAGGGATTCATAGATGCTTACCTAAAGCTGTAAAGGCAATAATAGACACCAAAAAACCAATTCGTCTCGAAAAATAAAGCAAAAAATTTAATTTCTAGTTATACTTATCCTAATTTCCATTACACTCATACCAGCTTACGCGAAGTGGTAATTTCCTAAGCTACTAAAGAGATAAATTATGAAAACGGCACCCGATTGCTTAGTGACGTCACAGGCATGTCAGTATCCCTTTCCCCAAGTAATATCTACAATTAAACCATTAAATAATAATAATGTAACAGTTAAATATTATGGCATCTGTGTGCCAAGAAAGAATAACCACATTCCGAAACATTTTCAACTTTCAGTAAATAGCAACCATGGTAACCGTAGCCCGAAGCTATCTGTGACGTCATAACCAAGAGTTTACGTGCTAATCACTCTTGACTGATTACTCGCATAAAACTTGTAATAAAGCTCCGGTTTCTTAGCTTAATATAGAATCCTAAAACTCAACAAGTGACTTTGGGTGACTATTTGCCCTTTTGTACTCGTTTATAGAATAACGGGTTGTATCTCATGTCAGTATTCCGGATTGCTCCTATTACATGTGCTCATTACTGGAAAGGAACCTCCGTTCAATCATATAAGTTGGCAAACGAGCCAAAGCCAAATTGCCTTTTACTTGTTAGTCTTTCGTTCCATGACAGTGGAAAATGGTTATCATTTGTATCTTTTGCTGCACCGTGCTAAAATTTTGCAATACCTAAAATTTGCCCCAGGCTACTGCAATTAGGCACAATTTCCTACCCCGAGCCCGCCGCCTAATGCTTCTTGAGTTAATTGCACCCTTTCAGGTTAAAACTGAAGAAAACTTCGTTTCGGCTATTCTGTCTTGTTCCAACAGCTTTACGTTTACTTCTACGAAGTTTCTTAGAAAATGAACTGTTCCAAGGCTCAAGATATTGTTCACAACGAAGCACCCATCATATTTCAAGGAAAGTTCTACTATACGCTTGTATTGTGTATTAGAAAATGGTAGAAAATGAGCAAAAAGCGAAGCAGTACCGAAAAGGTAGAGCTCATTCGAAAATTCACGAGGATCACTCAGCGAGGTCTCTTGATACATTTGATTATCTACGGAAGGAAAAGGTTCTGTCACAATCTCACAATTTGCATTTCCTTCTCCTTCACCGGAGGTATATTCTTTTCGCCAGTTCTTCCTTTTCCTTTACAACTTTTTTTTTCTCTCCGCAAAAAACTTACGACTCCCTTATTCTTTTTCTTTTCTAAAATACGGTAAGTGCTCTCAACGGGCGTCGCTCATCGTTCTGTTGGAGGTTTAGGTAACCGGACAAAAAAGGCAATTTAAACAGAAAGGCTAAGCAAATTCCAAATTAGGATGTCTCTCCACAGGAGAAAAAGAAAAAAAGACTCTTTCTTACTTTTTATTTATGTAAAACAGGGAGAATACGACGAGCACGACAACTGAAAGTCGTTCATACTCTTTTTTTCACATCAATCGGCTTTTTCCTTGGTGAACAGTGAATATTCCCCCCAAGTTCTCTTTCAGTAAGTCCAAGTCCATAGTAAAAGAGTCGCATACAAAGCGGGGCTGACCAAAAGAGGGAATGAAAGTACACTTTGCGTTCTTCAAGTAAACCATTCCGAGGTTAATAGTAAAAAAGAAGAGCTGCTCTTGCATGTAAAATAACCACTTGTGAACTCCTCAAAATTTCGCTTCCCACATCCATCTTCACAGTCCTTGAAAAGAATCAGGAGCAGGCAATTCCAAAATTATCTTAACACTAAGGGATACACATGTTGAGGCTTTCATGGTTTCTGGTAATCTACATTATTCTCAAAAAATTGAGCGTTTTTTGAATTTTCTATGAAGAGCCAGTCACGAGTTATTGGCATCTAAACTTCGGCCCATGACGTCAGAGACGTGCTATGGCGTGGCTTGGTTCCGTTACGGACGTTTGTTACCACGGTTACTGCTTACATACTCCCCTACTCGAAACAGTAAACAAAGCTCAACGGTAATTATACCGTCTGAAACGCTAGAAGGATTTCCTCTTTGAACTTTCTTTCTGTAAGGCTCAGCTTATTATAGCTTAGCTGCTGGGTACACCCAAGCAACCGGCAGGAGGCGCACGGGGTATACGAACGCGCATTGCTTCTGCGCATTAAACCGTTTAGCAGGATTGCTTTTATAACCACGTTCTCAATTGGCATGAAACTTCTATCAAAAAATAAATTAACATAATGTCTATACATAATTGGTCCCAACGCAACTTCGCGCCTGGCAAAACTAAAAAGATCACTAGAAACTAATTTGTTTGCTTTGTTTTGTAAATAAGCTGTTTCTTTCGTTGATGCCTATTACTACTCCTTTAAGAGCTCTAGTATCCTTCCACTTAACCCATCTGTGTTTTGATGAGACAAACTTGGCGAGGAACCATAAAGCTTCTATTTAATACTATAAATATTACAAAAAATGAACAGGGACTGACAAGATTTCAATTTCTTTGACGCCAGCAAGTGACAGCTGCCAGTGTTCCTAAAGTCTCAAAACCAAATCAAGTGTCTGCGGGCCTATTTACTTATTTCGCTGCTCTTAAGGCATTCTAATATGAGTTGAATGAAGCGGCAACAACGAATGGACGTAACACGCTTTTTTTCTCTTTCTCCCTCTTTTATTTCTCTTATAGAACACGCTACAAGTCCAGAGACTTGGAAGAAAAAAGTTATTTTTTTGTTTTTTAAAAACAGTAACATAGATATCGATATTATGTACCGCCAGCGAGGAAACAGTCCTCCTGGGCATCTAAGCCACAGCTAAAAGTTCCCAGATTTCGCTTGTTTTCCCCCAGCGTTTTGTTTGACTAGTTTCCAGCAAAAACCGAGCCCCAACACACAAAAAGGAAAGTGTTATATACGGGGGCGCGCGAGAGAAAAGGGAAATGAAAAACGTCGCAGCCCTGTCATGATCAGGCGTCAGAAATTAATTCGTGCTGCTGGACGAGGACAAAAGACAAGGCAAACTACGTTATTTTCATGTGGAAGAAATGGCGGAAAACCCAGTCAAAGTTCTTCACTTCCCTTTCACGTTTTTTTTGTTCAGCCCCCCAGAGCTGCGCACAGCTTTTAAAGCAACATCCATTAAGAACCAAAAGTTTCGGTCGCCTTGGATCTGTCAGCTTTTCGGGTGGTTACCAAGCAAGAAACAAATAATAGCCTTTTTTAGTTTTTTTTTTCTTTTCTTCTTCCGCTTACTACTTTGGTTGATAGCTTGGTGTCGCGTACATGGCTTGCCCAGCAAAGCCCAATCACACATGCCAAATTCGTTGACTACAGCATTAAGCAACCGAACACAAAAGTCTACGCCGTCTCTACAAATCTCTGTGTAGGGTCAGAAAAGCATGAAGGCGACCTTGTGCACAAGTTTTGTAGCCCTCCCCCCCCCCAAAAAAAAAAAATCCAAACCGTGATAACATAAAAATAATAATTAAGAGAAAAGCAAGTCCCTTATAGCAACAGCAACGGCTTGTACCATGATGAATGCTTAGTCCTATGTTTTAAGGGTGGTTCACACTACCGATCAAAATCACAAAATCAAGAAAAGCACTGACTGGGGGCGTGGTTTGGTCTGACTTGTGCCATTCCAATAAGATTGAATTTGGGTCGTTTGATTGTTGTGATTTGTGTAACTTACCACATTGCCAAGAAAGGTTGTATGAAAAACATGCAGGAAACTTTGGTTTTTGAGCAGCTAAATAATAAGTGAAACTGTAAATCCGGATGGCTTTTTGCAGTTTAATTTATTATTTATCTGCTCAAAAACCAAAGTTTCTTGCGTGTTTTTCATACAACTTTGATTGGCAATGTGGTAAGTTACACAAATCACAACAATGAAAGGCCTCACATTCGATCTTATTTGAATGGCACAAGTCAGACCAAATCCGACCACACCACGCCTCCAGTCAGTGCTTTTCTTGATTTTGACTGGTGATTCTGATCGGTAGTGTGAACCACCCTTTAAGTGTCGGGCAAAAAAGCTCCTCTTTCCCTCCGCTTTTCCCTTCAACTACGCACACTTCTTTATTGATTTTTTAGGCGTTGTTTTACTGATTACAAAAACTATCTGGCTATAGTGCATGTGTCCATCGAAGCTTGCACGATGCACAAATTGCACAGAATCCCAAGCGCTAACTGGGTCAGACTTCCAAAAGAAAGAGACCCTCCCTCTGTTAAAAAAAAAGAAAAAAAAAAATCCGTCCGGGTGCCAATCCATCAGCACAAATTAAAGACCAGCTTTGTTATTCTTTAATATTTTTTTACCTTATTTATTTTCTGTTTTTATTATTTTGGAGTGGGGCTCCTAATACTTGGCGGGACAATAAGGAGCTGTTTTTGGAAGATGTAGCTTCCTTATCCGGGATGCTCAGGAAAGTCAACGAGTCGGAAAGACGCGCCAATTCACAAGGAACTCACGTGTTGGTGCTGGGATGAAGGCCAGAAAAATTTGTAGGAAGACAACTTGGAAAACATTCATTGCCTATAACACCCTGAAGTGTAAAAATTGGACCCTATAAATTCAAAAGACGAATCCATTTAACTTGGCCTCTCCCAGCATTTTTCGTTGTGGCCGATTGTCTATCAAAACCGATCTAGATTGAAACGCCTGACAAGAAAGACTGTGTATAGATCACAGGACAATTTTCTTTTGTGAGCTTGCCTCTGCCGCAGAAGAAAAATTGCTGAGCGGCTCCAGTGGAGAATTACTTGGTGCCGGGCCACGCCCATTTCTTCAAGTTCTCGTCGCTTATCTTTATAACTGTGACCATGTACACGGTCTCGTCCCTATTACGTTTTTTTTCATTTTTTGGTGGTGTTTTTTAACATATCTTACACGTTTTACTGCTTATTTCTGAGGCCTCGGAAGAAGACTGGGCCTCCAGAGACCAGAAGCGAGCAATCCCATGGTCCCATCAACGTCCTTCCTACATGTTGGAACCAGAATTATGTCCGTTAAGAGCAGACAAAAGAAAAAAATATATAGCTATGGCAGTGTCATCAGAGTAGTCCGCGCCATCCACTAAAAATAAGACTTAACACACGCGAACGGAACCAGACAAAAAACAAAAAGCAACACTTCGTCACTTCTCGGTTGGGAAGTTGGCAGTTCCTTTGCCAGAACTCCTATCACCACTGTTTCCATCAATTAGACTTTTCCAAAAAGTACCGACCTTTTCTGAAACCCCAAGGTGCCTCCTACATCATTTCAAAGGACTATGAGGTACCAAAATCAACATTGTGGGGGGTATTGATGGGCTACTTGCAGTTTGCATTACTCTAAGAAGATTTTTTTTTCGATTTTCTGGGATTAGCCGTTCACGAGTTATGGGCCTGCAAACTTTTGGTCATGACGTCACAGACGCGTCATGGCGTGGCTTAGCGCTACTACAGACGCTTGTTACCATGGTTACCGCCTAGTTCCGGGCTTAAAGCAGTAAACAAATGCTATCGGATAGCCGTGTATACTGTATACTCTATAACGTTACTAAACCATGGGATCCCATTTTTCAAATTTTTTTTCCTGTAGCTTACTGGAAGCTTTGTGCATGACGAAAGAAACGTATCAGGACCAAACTAGATTTGCCACTTTATTTTATCAAACAAAGATGTTGTTTGGTGGCTATATTGCCCTTTGCTGTAAAGATATTTCTGCAAATAGAAAATTTCTCGCCTGACCGAATTCTTAGTCTAACGGAATAGCGCAGTAGTACGAAACACGTAGTACGGATAACGTAATACCGTAGTACAAGGTTAGGGCCTATGCCCTATTTTTTAAAGTAGTATATTACATAAGAATACAGTACAATATAGTACGCATAAGCTATAAGCGAAAACCACGGTCCTTTTTTCTTTACTTTTAAGAGTCTGAACCGCGGGTTCGACGATTCAAAATTCACGCGATCTCAAACAGCTAGAGCTTGCAAGCTGTTTTGGGGTTAAAAAAAGAAAAAAGGGGGGCATATCTTGAGGAGTACAGCAGCTAGCGCCCAAGTAAGGGTTATTCCAGAGCCACTTATCGTAAAAAGAGCGCTTTATACATGGGTCTTTAATGGAAGCAAAACCTCTCGTAAAGCTGAGCTCACAGGCAGCAGCTAGAGCAAGATCGTTGCAAAAGAAAAGTAACGGAAGCAAAGATGAGGCTTATAAGGGGGTTTCCCCTTTCCTCATAGACGCTTTTTCGTTTTTCTTTTCTTCCCAGAAAATTCCCATTGTACAACCTACCAATTCCAAAAATCCTTCGCCCTTTATAGTCCTTGTACCTTGTAGCCTTGTACCCTAGTACCGCACACACACATATCCGCCGTGCGTTACTCGGTAGCAAAGAACTCGCTATTACACTAACTGCTATTACTGCAGGAATATCTCAGCACCGGAAAGCATTTCCTTCTAACCGTACAGTACCTTTCAAAGGGGGGGATGGGGGTGGAAGCAACTTGAAAACGACGGCCTATAATGGTCCCTTTTCGTTTGGTAGAAAGGATATATAGACCCTTTACCGTTTGAAGCCCAAAAGGAAGGCTCTGAATTTCTGTTACGCGTTCGCTGTTACTGTAACGCTCCAGGGAATTTCTTTACACCCCTTCGCATCTCTGATCAAACACAGGAACAAGGCCCATTTTTTACCATTTTTTTCTTTACTTTGCAAGTTTGCCTATACAAGCTTGTAAAAGAGGAGAGATTTAGAACATACGGTGGTTGCATATTCATTAGGGCGAAACTAACCCGTTTTACGCATTCCATGTTTCCATGTGTCAGAGTGCAAAAAAACTTACGAGACGAAAAGGAATCGCTCCGAAGCAATAATACATCCTGCCTATGTTTATGAGGAGATAATTTGGGATGGGGTCATTAAACATTATACCCGTATAGCTCAAGCCGAGTCTTGAATTCCAAGTCCTATACATCGCATTCCATTTTTACTCCGCTCCAAGGCAGAAGTATTTTTGCACGAATATTTAAGAGAGTTTCGTGGTTGAGCCGATAGTACTAGGCAGTGAACATATTCCCCATCGCAAGGTTTTTCGTGAATGTTGGAAAGGCTTCAATCGAATCTCATCTTGCCAGCTATATACTGTATAGACATGTCCGTCAATAAATTTTTTTTATTGATATCCGCTTCCACATTTGTTCTTTTTTTCCCCCATGCCCATAAAAAAGGTCAGCAAGTCAAGCATGCTTCATTGCTATTGCAAAAATTCGGTGATGTTTTCTTTTAGGGGAAGACAGAGAGAGACGAGTCTTGTTAACGTTAACACAAGGATTTTTCTATTATTCCGTGACCACTATCAAAATTCCAAGCATAGAAAGACCGAATAACCCAGAGCCAAATCAAGTCAATAAAAGGCGCATTTCTGGTGAGCTTCAGCGAAGCGCTAACACAGCAAAGAGGACCTTTTTCTCCCTTCACAAGTCTAGCGTTACTGCACCAAAAAATAAAAATAATAAAAAAAGACGAAATGGACACGAAAGTGACAGTTTAAAGCAATCAGACAATGAATGGATTGCTTAATGAAGCAATTACCAGGCTAACCCAGGCGACTTTAAAGCCATGTAAGCCATGTCGGATACTGAAATCTCTGCACAGTTCACAAGTCGGGTACTAAAAGCGCTACAAACGCACAAGACGAAGACAAAAGGGATCTAGTGTGTAGCTGAGCTGCACTTATGCCCTACACAAACGATCTTGTTCCTTATGACTATATAAGAGCGTATGACTATATGAACGTATATATATATATATAAAAGAAAAAAGAAAAAAAGCTGAAAAAAACTTTCGTCTCTTTAGCTCGAATGGTCTGAGCTCAACAAAGGTGCAACGAAGATTGGGGGTAAGGGGGGCGAAAATTGATGTGCCATTCATCCTTTCCTGTATAAAAGACACACACACAACACAGGGATACAAGGAAGGTGTCAACGTGAAGAAACCCCCAAACAAGAGGGGAGCCGTCGACGCCGAGAGAAAATAATAATAATAAAACATAAGAGCCAGGGATTTTGCTCCATAAAGGTGCTGCGTGTATAGTACCCGGCACGTGTTGGGGGGGAGTAGAAAAAGATAGAGCGCGGAGAGAGAAAAAAGAGAGTAAGCACGACACAACAATAGGGATCTTGCTAGGGTTATTGGTCTGCCATATAGTGCTGTTTCTTCTCGCATAAAAGTCCCCAACCAACGTCGGGTACCCGGGCCCTTGAATACAGAGCTTGAAGTTAACGGATATCTAGCAGTATAACAACGTTTGCGACCCAACAGAGTCGAACGAAAATTTTCCAATACCTAAAGAGACGATCTATTTTTTCAAATATTTTTTTTTACCAAGCCTCACCTATAAGCGCGTCGTATGCACCTTCCATTCAAAATGAAAGTGTGGGGGAATCCCAAGAAAGAAAAACTATTCAATTTGCGGTAAAACGGTAAAACTCCTTGACGCCCTTCGCCACCTGCCAGGCACAACAATGGGTTTTTACTTCCACCCCTATCAAACCCCCCGAGTACATCTATATATGTATGCATACATTACATATACCAGCAATACTCGCGGTTTATAAGTTTTTTACGACACGGTGGTATTTTCAAGTTAAAATAGTTCTACCTGCACAGTTTTCCAAGAATAGAATATGCGCAGGATTATATAGCAGTAAAGGCGTTCAAGAAAAGGGAATTCCTGGGAATAGCATGAGATGAACAATGAATTTAAAAATAATGTAAATTACCCAGCTTTTCGAGTATATGAAGAGCCAAATGACGGTAGAATTAGGATTCAAGCAAAGTGCAGTCGACGCCATTTCAGTCAGAATCTGTTCCTCAATTTGATACTTGTACACTTTTCCCCCACATTCTAAACACGAAGACTAACTCACGATGTTACCGTATAGGAATGCTTATTCATAGTGCAGAGGGCTTCGTAGGTGACTGTTTAGAATGCATTTTGTAGACGTTTCGTGGGTTAATCATCGCTCATAGCAACCAAATCACTCAAGGGGGGCTAAAAAAATTTAAATAACAGGTCCTTTTTTAAGAGAAAACAATTAAAGTAACTCACTTCAACACTAACTGCCAACTAACGCTCTACAATATGCATTCTAAACGGTCACCTACGAAACCCTCTGCACTATGAATGACATTCATACGCTATTCGTGGGTTAGTGTTTAGAATGTGGGGGAAAGTGTACAATTGCCCCCCAATTTCGCACCAAAGTATACTTTCAACTTTGAACCACGAGAAGTTTCACAACTTTCTTGGAATTAGATGTCAAAAATTTTCTAAGAAACCAGAAACAAACCTATCAAAATATAAAACCATCCAATCTGGACCTCGCGCGAAAGATTATTATTATAAAGTCTCGGGGAAATACCAATAAGGCAAGAAGGCCGACGCTGCCGGGGTATATCAAGGGCCAAACTTTTTTCATACACAAATGAAAAGGATAAGTTTCGCTGTGGGTTTAAACTTGTTGTCTTGGGGTCCTCACAAGCAAAATGAGATAAAAACTTTGCAGCAATTTGAGCACTGCTTTACTTTTAGGTATTTTTTCCCTTCTTCCATACTCCAACTTCTAATTTAAGCAAAATTTTGTGAATCGACTGTCTCACAAAATTCCAGCTAATATAACCAAACTGCCACTGCAACGGGTTTTTGCGCCCCAGGCGTCCCGAGATGGGATCAGTAGTAGAGCTTTTTTATGTAGACGCTTTCTGTTGGGTCTAACCTCACCTTCGAACGACAAACTGCGATCTACTAAAAAAGGTTCAGCAAGTCTCAAAAGCAATTTTAGACTGAGCAGCACCACGGGGCTTTGATTTGGAAGCTCTAAATACGTTTTCCGAACCACTTTTTGGGGAGCTCATTTAAAAAAGGGACTCTCAGTAAAAGCGCAAAAAGTCTGGTCGGTCAGTCAGTACATGATGTTGGTACAGTCTTACGTGTCGTTTGATCATATTAGTTTACATATTGACTTTTGAAGGGGGATACGAGAACATAATTACTTGAAGATCTCGTATAACTGAAGATCTCGGATTTCCAGAAAATAACTTTACTCTTAAGATTCAAGTTATTCAAAGAAGATTTATTAGGAAAGGTTTTACTTTCGATCTATTTTCTGATTCTGTCAGAAGTGCCTCGAGTATTTTCGCCTTTTTTATTTGAAACAAAATAAAGAAAACGATGAACTGGAAGAAGAACAAGCTTTACGAACACTCTCTCCTTTCTCGTTTGATGATTAGGAAACAAGGAGCAATAATGGGTACGTGCTTTTCCAGGGCGCAATAACAGTAATGAAAACCTAACTAGAGACGAGACTCGCGACTTGATGGAAAGAAATAGATGAGCAACTGGGAAAAATTACTTGTCATGGGATATGCTCATCAGCAGCTGCTTTGCCATTACTATTGCAAAACGACGCGAGAAAGAGGGAAATGGTGAGAAAGAGAAAAAATTACGCGCCCTGAAGAGACCTTAGACGACGAAAGCCCTAAAATTACTTTGCACTCTTTTTTCTTTGAAACAAGTTATGGAGGCCAAATTACTGGCAACATCAAAAAGAAAAAAAAAGGAAAGGCCCATTGGGTTCCATTAGTGTGAACGGAACAAAGCGGTACGTGAGAAACAACAAAAGTGAAACAGCATTGCAAAGCATCAGTAACTAACAACGTACACACGACATAGCGAATCCTTGTAGACATACACGAGTATTCCTATGCTCCCATTTCGAAACATTTGCTAATGATTGAAAGAGCACTTTGGGAATGACGCATGTTCTTTTCCGCATTTCCAGAACTTTTGATCTTAACTAGTCCTTTGCGAACGCTTTACACTAAATTCGGACCATATGTTAACGCAAAAACAAAGACTTGATCGAGGTATTAACATGTAAAACGGGCGTTTTCCCTTCTCTAACACACTTACATACAATCTAATTATTCTCTTGCACTTCCAAATTAAGGCAACTTGTTGCCCCCCGCCCTCTCCATCCCCTTCCTAGCCCTAACCCTTCTCCCACATACAAACACACACGGACCACGCCAAAACGAGGAGGTAACGCATTCGATAATATACCATAAAAGCCCCGATTTATATGCCTCTTGTGTCCTTGTGTTTCCATTAGGGGTCACGAGACTATACAGTTTATCCGTAATTAGAGGGTGTGGCAGGGAATCCGGTTACGATATATTACAGTCATCACCGAGTCCCCGCGTCCAATTTAGGTGCAGTATAAATAAAAAGAAAGAAAAAGAAGTAGTCAAGGGGTCACTCTCCCTCCCCTTGCAGGTCAAGACATCTTGAACTAATTGCAGGCTCTACTAAGTAAACTGGCCGCAGTCCAAATAAAAGAACCCACCAATTTAATTAACGCGGCATGGTGTGGGGGCGCATGCAAGATATACAACGATCTATATACGAATACGATCTACAACACACCCACGAAGCCCCGCTCTTTTGAAGAAATCCTCTTAAAATAGACAGGCAAACCTTATATCCCATGGCTAATTCCGCTTTTCGTTTCGCAGCGCTGACTTGGGAGCCTATTACACTGTTATCTATATTTTTTAATGATTTTACAATTTTAAATCTGTTTTTGGACCCATACATTATTTCATAATAAACTTACAATGGTAAATTTACAATATGAATAGTACACTTTCGATTAAAAAGTACTTATATTAAACTTTAAAGTACAATTAGATGATGTTACTGGAGACTTTGAATGATTTCCTACTAAATAATGCTAGTTCCGCTTTTCGTTTAGCAGTCAAGGAATAAATTACTATTTAATAGGTGTCAACAATTATTTAATAGCAAACTTACAATCTAAAATAGTGGATTTGCAACTTTAAATAGTAAATTTACAGTTTGAAATAGTACATTTACAGTTTGAATTAGTAAATTTACTATTTGAAATAGTACATTTACTATTTGAAATAGTACATTTACTATTTGAAATAGTACATTTACTATTTGAAATAGTAAATATACAATTTGAAATAGTAAATATACAATTGGAAATAGTAAATATACAATTGGAAATAGTAAATTTACAATCTAAAACAGTATATTTGCAATTAAAAAGTAGTTATACAAAACTTAAACGTAGTCTACCATTACATTGTCTGGAGACGAGGAGACGAGGAATTATTCCCCATTCAATAACTGTTGGGTCGGAAAAACGAAAACTTTTTCTAATAGTGTGTGATCAATTAATTATTTATTGAAGCTTAACTGAAAAACGGCCGATCATATATAGCTTCAGAGAGCGTGAGCGTAAAAATATAAAAGATTCAGCCTCGTCAACTATTCAAGAGACCGGTGGCTTAGACGTTCTATCTGTACACAGCAAGGAGCAAAAAATCCCACGAGGAACAGAAATCCGCTCGGCTGTCGAAAAGAAATTGCTGTCGCGGCACTGATACTTTTGCCGATTATTTGCTAGGATACTATCTATCTCTGAAAGAAAATGAGAAGAGAGGGGTCTAGGAGACTTTGTGAAAGCAATCCAAGGATACAAATCTCATTCTCCAAACTCGATATGATATATCTTTGATCCAAACCGTGTTTGTGCGTATATCTTACATAGAGAGCCGAAAATATGCTGGAAAGACATGAAGCGTAGGGTGAGTTGGCAAAAAGAAAGGAGACCCGAGAGACCTAGTTTCCAATAAGCAGACATAACCGTTAGTGTGTACTGCAGCGAAAAGCAAAAGCATCAGGCACAAACATCGTTGCACTATTAACACATATTGATTTGTTTGGGAGGCCAAGCACAGACAAGTAAAAAGGAAGCCAAAAAATGAAGCTATGACTCTTTGCTACCCCCAGGACGATGACAAATTGACGAGTGGTGAAACTCGTGAGAAAATCATGTGCATAATAAGTAGTCAAAAAGACCTATTGCTGTAGAGATTCATCAGCGATTCGATCAACAACCACATTTGGGCCAACTTTGGAACCTATATAGCACCCCCCAAACTTGTAACTATTGCTGCGGAGTCGAAGGCGAGAACGACGTTGCTCTGCCCATACGTGCAAACTGTCTCTGTTCTCTGGCTTTGTAAACGTAAACTCAAATTGTACGAAAACGGGGGAAATACTACTGGAATACGGCCGAACTTTTGACAGAAGTGAGCAAAGAGCGTTTCCACATTGCGAAACATAATTGGAACTTATGCGCACGTAATGGAGCTCAGTCACCCTTGCGAAGAAAACAGATACAGCTATCGGGTTCGAAATGTTTTGGCTGCTGTCAAGTTTCTCTGCAGGAAAAGACCGAGGGACGAGCGATGCGACAGAGGTATAGACACGGAGCCAGACTTGACGTAAGTAAACTTTGTTTAAGTTTGAAGGGGAGGAAAGTCTCGGCTGCATATACTTTCCATCAAACCACTGACAGACGTTAATCAATAGGTTATTTCCAGGACGGAATCCTTGAACCTTGAAAGCCTAATGTACCCAAGTTCCACCTATGCAGTGCATTAAACAGTGGCTGGTACCTGCGCAGACAAGTTAGGAATGGCGTCTTAGAGCGAAAATGGCTTTGTTTTCTTAGAGCAGACGTAGGTTCTCGCCCATTTTGTGTCTAACACAAATTTACTTTGGTCAGTTTAGTCCCTTCTACGCCAATGAAAAAATGGTAAATTAGGACAAATGACAACATTAAAATAGTCCTTTTGTGATCTCAAACTATGCGGTTTCAGGCATAACCATGCGTAATTTCTATGCAAAACCAGAAATATGAGGGGACGAGAAAATATGACGGATGTAGGGGTTTTAATGCCACTAATAAAAAATGCCCCAAATCTGTACGGTTTATCTCTATTTTTGGCTAATCCAGTAACTAGAAGAAATAAAATCGGCACCCCCTCCGACCCAACGGCACTTTTATCTACCGCGGATTACTCCAACATAAGGTATATGTCGTCCAATTCAAGGTTTTTTCTCTCCCACCCGACCTCCTCCTAAACACGTGGCATAAGGCGAGCGACCTCCTCATTCGAAGAAGAACGTTTTCAACCACGTCTACACGGTTTGAGCCGTCTCATCCATTCTTATTATGCATATTAACGAGTTGTGTATGGGAGGAAGCGACCCTTATAACGAGAATTATTATGCATACTAGTGTAACCGTAAACTGAAACGCGGCGACCGTCCATCTCAAAATATGGATTTGACAACACTTCATCAAAACCCTGCGAGCTCCTAAGTTCATCAAGCTTTCCCGAATTAAGCTAGGGCAAAGGGGAAAACCCATTAGATTCCATTTTCCTTCTATACCGGGGTAAAGTGGAAGCACACGTCGTCGGAGAACCGGAATCTTCCTCATCCTTAGGACGTCAAAACAAAACACAGGGGATAAGGGAGGGTGTGAAATTAACCACCCTCGCCTTTAACTGTTTATAAGGAAACGGGAGCTTTGGGGGTTGGTGAGTTAAGGATGAAGATGTCAGGCTAAACACTATGGCTAAGCAAGACGCCAGAGATAGGACAAGAAATCCAAGCAATTCTCAAGCGAAATTGGAATTCAAACAAGGAAACTAGCTTGGACGAAAGTGCACTCTCATCATGTGGTAACCTCCCCTTCTTTTGATTAACATGTCCACCACTCTGTTAAGGAGATACACAGTGGACAAATTCCATGACTCTTGAAAGCGTAGGGGGTCCAACTTTCCTATCCCGGAATCGTTAGTAAAATCCTAAAACGTGAGAGCTAAGAAGAGCATGTGTGAAACCATCCAACTTTTATCAAAGACCAGCAAAGAGCTTAAGACGCGTATATACTCGCGTGATTGCCGCAGCATAAGAGCCTAATTGGCGACCCAAGAGCTCATTAGCCATATTTTTTACTGCCGTTCTTTGCAATCTGACAGTACCCTTAACGCCTTATAGAGCTCGTTTCGTTTTTTCTCTTTTCAAACAAAAGAATGGCTCCTTCCAGGATTTCTCTGAATGCCAGGACGGACGTTCGATTCAAGAACCAATTAAAGTCTCCTTAGATTTTTCAGCAATTGTTTAGGGATATGGGCTACTAGTAAAAGTAGGAAAATTACTTCTCCGCAATACCCCCCTCAACGCGAACAAGGACGCCGGGCCCCGACAGAAGGACGCTGGACCCCGACCGAAGGACGCCAGGTTCATGTTTTAAGGGACCAATAGAATTTCGAGTTTAAAAAGTCTCTACTCATTGGTTAAGCGCCACGAGATCAGAAAGTACTTAAGCCGTATTAAAAATACGTCACCAGGTTAGGTTAAGTTAAGTTTGGCCCGGTTAGATTACGTTAGGCTGGATTAAGTTAGGTTAGGCGTCCTTGTGTCGGTACTCGGAGTCCTTTAGTCGAGTCGTCCTTGTGTCTACTTACCCCCTCTATCGTAGAGTGTATCCCCTAGATTACGCCCATTTTACTCTTTTGGCTTTTGAATGGAGCGCTTTAGGGTTGCTGGTTGCGGGTATTGTGATGGACAACACACAATGCAGTGTGTAACAAGATGTTACCAGGCATAGCATGCAGCAAGCACTGGAGGGATGCATCAATGAGAGCAACGAGAAAAACAGACGACATCCAGTCTCGTTGGGCCCACAAACTCATCAGCATTAGCCAGTCTTCTTTATATTTATGTTATTTTTTTAGCGTATATTACTGCAGCTGACGTCTTAATGCAACCCACTTTTTCGTCACGTTTGATACGCGAAAGGACGAGCGGGGAAGAAGTTTTCCGAGACAGTACTGGGCCCATGTTGTGAAAACCCGAACTCAGCATGTGGAAATGTGGAACCCAAAGTTCTATTTTAAGAATCTTGGCAGCAAGTTATTATACCTACAGCACGCACGCATTCACACACATATGCTCTTCTTTTTCTTGCTTCATTCTCGCTTCCGCTCCTGTCGCAACTTCCATTTCTGATGCAGAACCCGGACACAATCTCACACGGAAACGGAAGCAAGACCTCTCTTAAGTCCGCGTATAGCGTCTTTGCTCTGCTGCCCGTCTGCCATCCCATTCCAAATTGCTAATTTTCCGGCTGTAATCCCTTGGCTAATAACAACTTGCCTTTGATCCTGGACCATGATGGGCTACCCAACCCCCCAACCGCCCCGTTCCCTTTTTCCTCGGCTTTTATGGCGAAACTGCTCCAAGCTTTCATTAACAAGTCACTTCACAACTCTCTGCTCTCAAAAAACTATGGGCAATGGGAAAAAAGAAGAAAAAAGACGTAAACAAAGAAGGCAAAAAAGGTAGGGGCCGGAAAATCTTGTGCTAATATTACTTTCAAATGGAAACGAGTTAGCAGCAGGGAGTGTACACATAGCATGCTGGGAGCAAGCTGGGAGATAGCGCGAAATAGCTAACGGATATATTCAAAGGAAAAAAAAATAAAAAAAGAAGAAGAGGGGGTAATAGAATAAATTCCCGCCAAAGTCGTACCGGAATCGACGCTTTTAGTACAAGCATCCCTTTTCCGACTTTCGACTTTCCAAAGTAGATACACTTTACCCTTGTTTTGCCTTTCAACCCTTTTTCTTTTGAAACATCACGCATTCCTTAACTCGGCGACGTGGATGGAAATTGTAAAACGCACGAAATGCAATCGCGATTCTTCTGCCAAACCCTCTCCCCCCTGCATAGGAAACAGGTGAACCGAAAGTTTGACCTTCCTGCCAAAAGGGCGTGACTTAGAAGGGTGGAGGGTAAATTTAGAGAAGGGAAATCGTCTATTTCAATCCACAAAGTCACGAAGGGTGATTTCAAACTTCCGTTATAGCATAGCTAGTTACACCCAAGCTACCGCAAGATGGCGGCAGGTGCTTTGTATGGGTGCATATGAACGCGCATTGCTTCTGCGCATCATACCGTATGCAGGATAACTGTACAACGACGGGTTCAATTTGCATGACATTTTTTTCTTGATAACTATGTCACATGTCTAGGAGATGACAGCTCCTAAATTTCCGACTTCCCTATTTTCGTCTAGGTGAAAAATCATTGAAAAAAGCATTATTTTTCAATAATTTTCAATTCACAATTTAAAAATCTTCGTGTAATATTGTGTTCACTTTTTACCTAAGTGTTTCTGCACTTCCCGTGCTATCGTAGTACAGAATCATACTGTGCCCTTAGCCTTAATGAAGGACCATCATTCACCAAAATACGTTTACATAAGGAAGCCTTGTGAACGTTAGTCAGTTGGCAGTTTTGGCACAACTCGCTTTTGGCAAATCCCTTTAATATCGGCAACTTCCTTGGACAATAAATTGTAGAGGGCATTGACGTATGGCTATGATTGGTTAAAGTCAGCGTCAGCATCTTGATTTGGAAAAGCAGCCCCCGGGAAAAAAATTGGGGGAAGAAAAGATAGAAGTAGCATAACACAAGGAAAGTTTGGACTGAGGCAGCGAGATCCTACTTGCTCTGACGCTCATGGGCCAAATCGCTGAGGGAGGAGCAGATCATTATTTCCTTTTCACACTAAGGACTGGAAAGGAAAATTGCTGTGCTAGCAACGTTCACCATTACCGATGTCATACATGGGGTTTTTCTGAGGAAGAATCGCGGGTAAAGGGATGTAAGAAGCAGCACAAGAAAATAAATCCTTTAGTCCCCGGGACTTGTCTTTCCTTTTTTTGCTTGATGATGAGACATGTGACGCAGAGCAATCCTGAAAAGATTTCCCACGTTGACAGACAACTTTTGCATATAACGAGGCTACTTTACCTTCTCGGTGGAAGGCATTCTGTGCTGCTTATACTTCCCCTCTTGGCTGGGAGAAAACCAAGCCTTTTTTCACAATAAATAAAGACTTTCTTGTGTTGTCTGTCACTCTTCGGTCTTGATTGAATTTCGTTTGTTGGCTTGGCTAATGATAGTTTACCTTTAGCCAGCCTTATAGCAGCCTGGGGCTGAGTATATAGTCACTGCAAACACTGGCGCTTTTTATATAAAAGATCCCTACTGTTCGCTGTCTTGAGACCCCTTTAATCTCGCGGAATGCTGCATAAGTAATCCGAGGGCAAAGAGAAGAGGGTCGTGTGAGAGGCAAGAATTCTCGCATGGCCAGCTTATTGGATTCTCCCCTGTTGATCCTTGTTCGCGAAGAAAATACCAACTCCAATAACCTAATTACTTCCATTTTATTTTTAAACAGGGAAATTTTCTCCAACAACATTAGTGTTACAACTGGCGAAACGGGACCCAGAAAAAGCGTGTAATTGAGACATTTTTAACGCTATTTTAACGCGCTGAAAACTCCATAAATGCCCATCGTACTTTATTGGACACATTTTTATGGCTAAATAACAAGCTAAATAGTTTACAATCTTCCCATTTTCCATAACCTATCTTGACTCGACGTCAATTTTAGGAATTTTCACTTTGACGTGATAATCTTCCAGGTGGTATGGGATCTACGGGAGCTCATAATCATAAACTCGTCCGAGTTTTTGTCCCAATTTATGTTTTGGTATTCCGTTAAGTGCCGTCCTGGCCTACAGGGAGAGAGAGACAGAGACAATTTTTTTGGGGGCTGCAAAACTTTCCACGAGTTACTGCATATATATAATATAACACACACCTCCTTATACTGCTCGAAATAAATATTTCATGACTTGTCAAGCGTTTTTCTTTCTTGTTTCGTTTTCTTAACTCGTGCTCTCCATAATCCACCCCCGGATACAGATACCGTTCTTGCAAGGGTAAATCTCCACGGCTTCTTTTTTTTTAATTTATGTATTTTGTGAAAAAAAAAGAAAAAGCGAAAGGCAAAGAAGGAAGAACTAGAAGATTATGTGTGGCGTGGCGTGTGAGGTGCTTGGGGCTTTTTTTCCCTGAACCGTAACGCAACCATAATTCCGCCGTTTGGTTTTCCTCTAGGTTTGGGTTATAGGCTGCATTTTAGTCTCCAGATATGGCCCAGAGAGGATGCTGTGGAACCACATGGCGACAATGCAATAACTATGCTGGGCATGACATGGCATTTGCTTCTCAAAACTAAACTCGGGATGTTGTTGGTCGAAGAAGAAGCACCATTCCGGTCAAAGGTCCTAACGGCAAACATGCAAATAAACAAAATGCCAGAAAAGGGTTCGCTCTCTCTCCTTCTCTCGCACGCCATTTCGAGCTTTTCGTAAAGATTTGCAAGCACAACACACGGTCAAAGAGCTGGCACATGACTTTACTAACACATGTAACTTGTGTACCCGTTAAGAAAAGCTGAAGGGTTTAAAAGAGTCAATTTCACCAGAATAGAACCTATACGCTGCACTACACAGTGTAAGCTTACACCATCCAAACCTTATGCCGCTTCGGACCTAATCTGCGTCACATGAAACCTGATCTATGCTTAACTTTAACTTTTTACTCTTATAGCTTCAAAAAGAAAAGAAAAAAAGGAAAGGACAAAGAGGGGCTAAAAAAAATCTCTATATTTTGCAATCCAGACAGGGGCCTTTCTATACCAAAGAGCAATTTATCTTTGTTACAGAAGCGAACATCCATGGACCCAGGAAGTGTTGTGTAGTTCGCCAACTTCCGCTAGGCTAAAAGCTTATTCGGACCAGGCACTAATGTTAAGCAATGTGCATGCACTTCTAGCTTCTGCGATAGTTTCTAGGTCGGTTTTGGATGGAGGTTGTTGAAGCAGCCAAAAAGGAACACGGCCGTGATTTCGCAAGTGGAGATTGTTGATCGTACAGTATAGTATACAAAAAGCTTGTTCGGCGCTAAAAAGCCTGGTAGATGTGTACGGCGAGCTAGGGCGTTTTCCCTTTGCACTTTCAAGTGTTAGTTTTCGCCGCTCCTCTAATACAACTTCCGCCACCATTTACATGTACCGGTAGGAGCGAAAACTTTTGGGGCATGAATGTTAACTTTGTGCAGAGTCACGTCACTCCAAAGTTGGGAGGGGGAGTAGCCTATATACCAGGGGGTGGAGAATAGCACGGAGAGAAAGTTGAGCTTTGTTCGAAAGTCCATCATGGCAACAAGAAGGCAACAAGGCAACAAGAAATTTTCAAAATCAGGCAAAATATTACGAGAACTCTAGAGGAAGCTATATACCGACTATGGCCACTGACCCTAGCCTTGTTTTGGCATCGGCAACCCGGTTCTCTTTTTGCGATAAGTCATTTTATTCAATCGGAACAAAAAGTAAGCCAGGGTAAGCCTTTGAAGCTGATTCAACTTGTCAATTCGTTCTAGCCAAGAGCTTTCGCTTATTGTGTTCTAGTTTTGCGCAGAAAATCGTACTCTTCTACTGCAGACTGTCAGGGGGGAAAACTACCAGCGTTGTCAATAAGATCTGGCCGGGCGAAATCGCTTTCCTCCGGCCTCACCTCAGTCGGCGTATTGAGGCGCACCATAGCCGCATTCGTTTTGTACAGCACGTTCGACTTAAACTTAGCCTAGCCAAACTTCTTGGACTTACGCTTACAAGCGTTCGTTGTAGTCTATACTTTGAAAGCTTACAGAAGTCGACTTGGAAAGTCTTGAGTTCAAAACAAACGGTTATAAGCATAAGTTAACCATTACTCCACCCACGGGGCGGCGCTTGTCAAAAATAAACAAGCGAATTGTTCGTTTTTCGAGTACGGATTTCAATAGCAAATTATTGTTTTGTTCTGTGGGGCAGTTAATGTCTTCTGTTATTGAACAGGTTTTTAGCATTATCCGGACAATTGAACATGTGGCGGAGGAAGATGTTGACGGGACAATTGCCTCCCATTGATTGTTTGCAACTAACGCTCGAGCTTCTTGGCCAAAATTCAATACTTCGAGGAAAGAATCGTTGATTGCCAATAAAAATAAACAAAACCCAATTAAAATATACTAAAAGTAGCGTATTTTTGAAAAGCAGTCTCTCGGTATGTGCGTAATAAACAAAGGAAATGAATAAACAAGGGGGGCGGGATTAAGTTCCATCCGGGCACGTGAGTACTCGTTATAGACTTGCCTGACTTGAGACCAAACTTAAAAGTCAGTCGACTTTCAAAGTCTCAGTCGACTAGATAAATAAAACGCTTATAAGCGCGTTTAAGTTTACCCATCTGGAAGTCTTTGAGAGACTTCTACATCGACTTAAACTTTCGTCAAAACAAACGCAGGTTATGAAACAGACGAAAGGAAATAATGAAAAAAATACAAAATTAAATAAGAGGCAAAAATGAAAACCCAATAGGCGAAACGGGTAGAGGCAACAACGAAATCAACGCAAGTAACAACGAAGGAAGAAAATGTAACAATGAAATTGAAATGAAAAAGGCGGAACAAAATTGGCAACAATGAAAAGAAAATGGGCAAACTGAACCATGCTTTAACGAGGTATCACGTACTGCAACACAAAGCTTTCGTGTTACTGAGATCCGGAATATTCTTAACCCCACAGGAACAGTACGGAAGGGTGAAAGCTTTGTGGGGTGAAAAGCGGGCCTGATCTGCATGTGCTGACGTTCCCTCCTCACATTGCAGGCTTATTCATTAGCCGAAAAGCCGGGGCCACATTTCGGCTCGCTTTTGGCTTCCTCGTTTTGTTCTTGTGTCTGCAAGTGTTCCTGTTTTATTTGAGAAAAATTAAATCGCGTGTCGCGAGCCTCTTTCGGAAAGGTCCAAAGGGCTGTGACTTTTGCCTCGCTTTTGCCAACGTAAGGCAGACAAGAGTTAAGAAAAAACATTCTCAAAAAAGTCAAGCTCATTCCTCTTTCAATGGGGAAGAAAAAGAGAAAATGAAAAACTGCTAGCACCCAAACTTGGAGCTGCCAGACTTTTTTCTTTTTTGAAAAAAAGAAAGAAAATAACATATGAGAACGCATAGGAGAGATGCTGGGGCGTGTTAGTGTTCAAGGTCCGGAAGTGGCACAGCTGCACTTGCATGGTCATTTATGGGCTTAAAATGCAAGCGCAACCATGATCCTAGAAAATTTTGACGGGCGAAGAACACACGAACTTGGGGAAAATTATCCGTACGCCAAGTCTCCCCCTGCAGGATTTACACGCTGCTATATTACTTGTAACAGAAACCGACAGGAGCCACCAGCTTACAAAAAAATAATAACAAAAATCACGAACTTTTAAAGGAAATTTTTAACTGAAACTGTTATACCCTATAAATCTGACTAATACTTCTTCATACGCCAAGTCCCCCCTTCACGATTTACCCGCTGCTATATTACTTGTAAGAGAAACCGACAGAAGCCACCCACTTAAGAAAACAACAATACAAAATCGCCAACTTGTAAGGGACATTTTTCATTGAAACAGTTGCACTCTACATAAAGCCCCTACAATCCTTACTAACAAGAAATTCATTCATTCATAGAACAAGACAAGACAAAACCATTACTGCCAACGAGAGAGTCATGTTTAATTTCCCCTTAATTAGTCCTATATTTCGTACACATCGTTTCCATCTCAAATGCGTAGCGTTTTAGATGGAAAGCGTTCGAAGACTTAACACACTTTTGTGGGGGACAAAGTTGAGGTAAAAGGCGTCTGTGCACTGTGGCACTTACTACTTTTCATACTTCCTAGGAAGAAAGGCTGTTTTGACGGTTTAATGGCGCTGGTTCGGAAAGAGAAAACAAAAATTAACTCTCCACATATGGTGCTATACGAGGTGTCAAGTGAACACGACGAACAGTTTCTCAGGGCGAAACCTTTTAAAAAAAAGGGGGAAAGGGGAAAACTGATGACTTGCAATGCATTCTGGGATGCGTGTGTGTGTGGTTAGGAGACGTCAATGCAAATGAAAAGACCCTTCTTTCACTTTTAACCCCCTCAATACCCCACGCTCTCTCCCAAGCTTGCTTCCAAGTCAAGTCAAGCCAAGGCAGTTGGAGCTTGAAGAGCATACCTTTACTATAGGAGCTATCGGAGTAGCAAGTACTAACTATGCATATAAGGCTTAAAGGAGAGAAATTTCGTTCGCTTGAATAGATTCCCTTTTTTTCACTTTGCCTCAACCACCTCCAACCCTTTGTAAATTTTCTTGACTTTTTTTTCGGCACGAACAGAATACAAGAAGACACCTACACCCTAAATATACCTACAATAAGGGTTAAGGCCTCGCGTGTGCCCTGTACTGTACGGCGTGAGAAGAATGTGAAAGAAGAGGGGGGTAGGTGTTCATCTTTTGCGCGCACAAAGATCTAAAAGAAAGAACGTTCCCAGGTTTTCCCTTCCTCGGGAAAGATGGTTTGCGGAGGCTGTGGGGCATGCCGGGATGCTAGGATGACAAGCCAGCATCCCGGCACACGCTAAAAGGCCAAAAAAGAGGCGCCCTTTAAGAGCCAAAGAAAAAAAAGTAGAGAAAGAGAAGGAAAATCGGAAAGGGGTTCTAAGCTTTGGCCAGACGCCCTACTTGGACGCCCAACAAACGACTGGGGCTACACGAGACGGTCTCAGAGTAAGATGGCGTACCAAGAAAAGCGAAGAGAAGTCAAAAGTAAAAACAGAAATGCGCATCTTCCTGGTTGTCGTTTTCGTTTTCGCGACCAAAAGAAAAACGATGAGTCCTACTACCTCTTCGGACAAAATGCCGAGCTGGCTTATTTCCTCTTGAACCAATTGCGTCTGCCAAACAGATATGGCATGCATGGGAAACACCACTAACATCTTAACGTTAAAAAAATCCTGCTAGGAGTTCCCACGACCTTTTTATTTTCCTTGGCGAGGGTTTTATGAATAACTTAAAGTGTGTTATGCCTCTTGTTAAGCACTAAACATAAATTCAAGGTAATTAAGAATTTCTTTTCATCTTTTCACTCTTCCACTTTACCACCCCCATCAATAACAAAAAACAAAGGATTTGCAAGTTGCACTGGATGTAAAAACCTTTACTTATAACCCTTTTTTGGCATGAGATTAATTCTTATTTTGTATAAAAGCCACGTAAAAAAGGGAACAATAATAACACTTTCGTATGTAGAGATTTCTTCAGGGATGGCGATTTATATCCGCCAGAAAGTTTTAACTTTGAAACAGTTTCTGGATTTAAAAAAATGTCGCGGAAAAAAACGTGAAAGTTAAAGCTCTTACCTGCGTCAGCCAAAACAGGGAGAAGGCATAAAAATATCCAAAGCCAGCACGTTCTCGCCAGTCTTCCCAGCTCCGTTTGAATTTCCATGCTTATTATTTTTTCTTTTTACTCTAATTTTTTATAATTATTTTGGGAATGATTATTTCAACTCGTTTTCGGCGGCAAAGGACTTCATAGTTAACCTGGTCACACCACTGGGTTGTTATTTAGACGTAACGTGGCCAAAACCAAACTTTGTAGGCAATATTTTAGGGGACAAAAAAATTTGAAGCCAGGGAAAAACACCGTCAAAACACTATGGTGACGCCATCCAAATGCATGTATGTCGAAGGTTTACTGGAAGTTTATATAGCAAATCCCACGTTAATGGAAGCCTCAGCAATGCAAAATGCAGCCAGGCAAGTTTTAGTTATACTTCCAACAAAGGATTTACGATGCTGGTGTGTTGAGTCCAATTTTGCTTTAAATACGAGACAAGGGACAGCAGCAGCACATTTTGAGGGTCTCCAAGATAAGAAAAGCAAGCAACAAGAACGACTCCAACAACTCCCAGACCAGACGTAGACGATAGAACACGTAGAACACCGACACCCGACAGCGAAACGAAACCCAAACGGTGTGTACTCACGACGGAGGACTGATCAAGACTGGAGAAACTGAGAAGAGTTACCCAGCAGAGTAGAGACTGAGGGGCAGATGCTGTGAGAACGAACCCGAGCAAACCCGAGCGAAGATGAGAGGCGGGAGAGAGAGGAAGAGGGTGAGCAATCTGGTAAAGAGACCTAAGATTCTTGCGTGGAAAGCTTGTGCTCTGTTCGGCTCTTTTCCTCCTATGCGGCGAGTCAAATGTTTGCTTGAGACACAGAGATCTAAAAGGAAACCGTATCTCCATTTTGTTCTTTTTCTCCTTTCGGAAGCTGTGAGATAATCTTGGGCTAATTTCTTCCCAAAGTGAGCTCCATTATAAACCCAGAGAGAGGTAATAGACGCGCTTTTGTTCCATCAACTTAAACATGGCGACGATTGAAGCTCTTCCGCGCAGCTTCCCGAGCCTCGAAAGCTAGTTTTAGCGGCGTCGGTTTGGTGAATCTGAATGCGATCCCAATCAAAGGATTTTGTTTTGTTTTTGCGTTGAAAACGCGCGAGGGAAAGGTTTGAAAACAAAACATAAACTGTACCTTGTTTCATGGACGACAGCACTATAAATGACCGTTAATGGATTTCACGGGTACCCGTTTGTTCGGTTCTTTGTTGGCTGGAAAAACAGACGTTTCGTGCAAGTTAGTTAATGTTTTCATTCGCCGCAGTATATATCATTGCCGCATAGGAAAGAAGAAGGAACCCCAGGAATGCAGGAAAAGTTCGTTCCCGCGCTGACGAGTGCGCCATCTCACGTCCTGGATAAAAAGCAAGAGAAAACCCAAACCATTCAAGACGATAAATCAACTCAACTGTCTTAACAGCAATGTACTTAACTTAACGTAATTTCTTTTTCCAATTTTTTACTTTTCTGTGCTTGATGCAGTAGCCTACGTTGCTTCGTCATTTTTTCGAGAAGGTTGGGGATGCTCAAGGCAAGCTCAAGGAGTCTTCGCGTCTAAAAAAACGAAAAGAAAATAAGAAAAAGGCGTCCAGCAAAGGAAAAAAAATTCTTTATCGCACCGCACATAGCACATCGAACATAACGCTTTCAAATCAAGGCATACAAAGCCTCAAGCCTCAAGCCTGGCACTTTTTGGGTGAATTTCTCTGAACCAAAGAATTATGGATTCGATGCCTTATGTCAGGAGGCTTTGCAGCTTCCTATAAGCCTCTGACTCCTAAGCTAACGTGTAGAAGAGGACTCTTAACATATGAAAGGTACATACATTCTTCACCGAATGCCCCTAACGCACATCCCCGCCCCCTCCAATGCATTGGCAGACAGGGTAAACATACTTTTCTACGAGGTAAACAACGTCATTAAAACGACAAAAGAGGAGCTTCCTGACTTATGTGGAATGGGTTTTGGGTGGCAGCATACGAAGCATTTTTGTGCATTTATATACTCCACACGGAACTATAAATGCGATGCTTATGTTGCTATTTCGACCATTATTCCTTCTGCAGATGGCAGGTCCCCAAACCTAATCGCAATCATAGGAAGCACACTTATTTACTACGCTAGATCATGGAGGGAAAAAGCAGAACATTAGACAAAATACGATTGGGACAGAAATAAGCGAAAGAAATTACCGGTACTGTCATCATATATGCGCCATAAAACAAAAGGTCCGATCACATTAATCATATCGAATTGGGTCCAAGAAACGAATCCGAACCTTTCGTAAAGAAAGGTATTTTTCACTATTTATTGCATAACAGCTTCCTAGTCTTCCCCCTAAAGATCATTAGGCTGACACGTACAATTCTTCCGTTTCTTGAATGGGCTCGCTTTGTGTAACATCCCTTGTAGTAGCCAGATTAGACCCACATCACATCGGATGTCTCGCTATCTGATATCATGATATAGAAATCATTATATAGATATCATATATATATCATTGTTTAGAAGTATTAGAAATAGAAATATACAACCCAAATCTTGAGTCGGACAAAGATCCGTCTCTTTCCCTTCTTCTTCTTCTTGGCCCTCGTTTGTTGGGCCTTTGGTCGCCAAGTTTTTGATGCCAGCAAGAGATCGTAAAAAGCGTTCGTCATCAGGAGAGATCACATCACAGCGATTGGCCTATGCCGTCCTTTGCTTCTGGGGCTATTCGTAAGGAGTCTAAGTTTTATTCCGGCAGTAATGATGGAGATCATATACGTAAACCTCGACTCGGAAAACTCTGTGTGGAGGTACAATTGTTAGCCTTCACTCTTATTCCGACGAGGCTTCATGGGGCTAGATATAGCTAGGTATTCTTTCTTTTATTGCGCCATGCTCTAACCTATATAGGACAGATGAAATGCCATTCCAGGCTCCAGGAGGGTGTCCAAGGATGCTTCTCGTTTATACAGACAGCTGGGGAAAAAGAAAAAGAAAATAAGAAAAAGAATAAGCTTTCGCCTTTACGCTCCGCAGATTTTTTTTTTTTAGCGGAGAAGTTGCAACATTTGTGTGTGCCACACGCATTGAAGGAATGTTAAAAAGGTAAGGAGGAACACTTATAAGATCAATAGACACCAAAATAAAAAATAAAACTTGCTCTACATTTAAAAATTACCTACAAAATTTCCTTTCTTCTTTGCATGTTGCTCCGTCAATTAAACATACTATCTTCAAGCTATTAAAGATAGATACACAAATAGGGTTAAACATGGCTGTCGTGACCTAACTGACGTGTTAGTACGTGACAGATAAGATTACGGTCAGGTTAACCTGACCGTAATCTTATCTGTCACGTACATGCATGGGCTTAGGATGGATTAGGATGCATGGGCTAGATTGGTCGGGTTATCGGTTTGGTTTCTAGGGCGCTATAGAATGAGGAATGCTGGAACATTCCTTCGTAAAAATGCAAATAAAAATACAAACATTCTTAGCAGTAATGTTCGTAATGTCAATACAGAAGGCTACACTTTAAACTTTTTCAATTTTACCTGGCTGATTTTGAAATAAATACGAAATTTGTCGACAACAGGACTACGGTGTATCCGGCTTAAGGAATATGAACCCGTAACTAACCTAACCTAGTCCTTATGTCGGGGTTCGTAGTCCTTAAGTCGGGTACATGTGTCGCGCTGCCGTCCTTGTGTCGCTTTGCCGTCCGGGTGTCGCTTTGCTGTCCTTGTGTCGCTTTGACGTTCTTGTGTCACTCTGCCACCCTTGTGTCGCTCTGTCGTTCTTGTGTCACTTTGCCGTCCTTGTGTCGCTTTGCCGTCCTTGTGTCGCGCTGCCACCCTTGTGTCGCTCTGTCGTTCTTGTGTCGCTTTGCCGCCCTTGTGTCGCTTTGCCGTCCTTGTGTCGCTTTGCCGTCCTTGTGTCGCGCTGCCGCCCTTGTGTCGCTTTGCCGTTCTTGTGTCGCTTTGCCGTTCTTGTGTCGCTCTGTCGTTCTTGTGTCGCTTTGCCGTTCTTGTGTCGCTTTGCCGTTCTTGTGTCGCTCTGTCGTTCTTGTGTCGCTTTGTCGCCCTTGTGTCGCTTTGCCGTCCTTGTGTCGCTTTGCAGTCCGGGTGTCGCTTTGCCGCCCTTGTGTCGCTTTGCCGTCTTTGTGTCGCGTTGCCGTAACGAGCTAAACTCTACGAGAGCAGTAAGTTGGGTCAGAGTGAATCCTTTTCCGAGTAAATTTTGTTTGGAAATTGGTTGCTTTTGACCTAGTCTCCTGGTAAGAAGCCTCGAGCTCCGTATGTCACATAGCTACGTCACAAACAAAACTTCGTAACTCAAATACACCGAACGTTTCTTCAGAAGCTTGCGAAGACAAATGCATCGTTCCTTAGAACATAATGGCATTCTTCAGAATAGTGTAAGGGATGTAGTGTTAGAATAGCATCGGAAGTGTTTGAATGGTTACTCGTAATGATAAGCACGAGTGATAACTTTAATACGCGACTTTCGGCGGCAATTACATTCCTCGTCCCGACGTGTGACCCTTGTACTGTAAGAGAACCTAGCAAAACGTTACGTGTCTGGCTTTGGCTCAATTTTTTTCAGTTCCGTCTTTATTACGTCATCTTCTCACGACATTCTTTTCTCCCACCAAAAGAACGAATAAATAATAAAGAAAATAAAAAACAGACACAAGAGGTAAGACAAGGCGCAAGGGAATCTTGACATATCGTGAGCACCCCCTCTTTTTCGTTCTCGGCATACATTAGTGATAAGGTCTCTCTCTCCATGTCCTTTTCCCCCCGACCCATCACACGGAGAGAGATAAAGCCGCTTAAAGAGATACGCATTGAGAAAAATTTCTTCGAAATAATGCTCCCTCTTTGTCAGCCGAAAAGCTACGTGTATATAAAGGAAAAGGCGATGAACGACGAGGCGGTCAATCGAACTTTTCTATACTATCCGACAGGAGCATGCTGAGTCCAGCACGTAAAGTTACTTTTCTATACTTTATTCCTAATGAGTAACATCGTATTCTCCGGCAATAAGCGAAAGCCTACGCTAGTATAAAATTGAAAAAAACGTATTCACCGGCATCCGACAGGAGCATGCTGAGTCCAGCACGTAATGTTGAATAATTGAGACTCCTGGCAACTCAGAGGGGGTGAAACAACCCCCAAAAAACTTGTTAACATTTGGAATACGGATAAAAGGGAAGCAATAATTACAGACGACACACCACAACAGGGCGTAAGAGAAAAAAAAATAAACAAACTTACTTACTGTGGATTTTCCTGCGAAAGGCTAGGACCCCCACGTACTTTATTGTGTCCCAATCAACGCATATGTTGAATGAGCTTTTCGTGGCTGTCAAATTTATGGCTGCCAATTTGGAGGTATGTCTACTTTTTAGCTGGTCATGCAACATGGAGTAGCTAAATAGCTCAACAAATAGGGTAGAGGCCGCTTAGTGTGATCACGTTTGTCAGGTGAATAATGATGCTATTAAGCGGAGATTCAATAACCGAAAATCGGAAATATGCAACAGAATGCTGATTAATCGGCTTGTTTAAACCGAAGAAACAAAGCATCGTCTATTTTTTTCTACTTTCCCACACGTTCCTTTTTCGAGCTTCACTACACTCACTACTGTTTATTTCGTAATGATTTTTCAACCATTTTGATAGAAATCATTGGGGAATTCCTAACTTAACGGCCGCTTCCCTTGTGGCCAATCTTTTAAATTTGGCTTATCATAAGTTTCCATGATCCTCAACTTCTCTTTTACATGTAGATCAACTCTTTCCTTGATCGCCGACATTTTTATCTAACCACACGTCTAAAACACAACTAACACTGCACCTTTGAAGCCTACTCCTACGCTTAGTAGGGTTCTCAACACGATATTCCTTTTAATTTCCCCAGTTAATTAAAGGAACTGGTCATTCAATTGAACAACCTGCTTATTTAATTGACTGCGGAGTTTAGAAGGGATTTTCCCTTATCCGTAGTAGTAGGCTGGAATGACAGGATTGGTCAAAACGACTTAAAAGCAATGTCGTTGGCCAATATGCAAAGTCCATGTCGCGATCACTACTGCAGTTACAGTTTCGTTACTGTATTACATATGAAGATTCTTTTGAAACTGATTCTAATATCCGAAAGCGTGATCCTAATAACCGATTAAAATGCCAGTTTTATCACCTTTAAAATCTGACTCCACAAAGCGGCGGATTCTAATCAACCGGTTCCCAAACTTCCTATACACCATGACGTACCCTGACCAGTTTGGTTAAAAAGCTTATGCTTAAAACCTTCATAAAATATAACTTCGTAATTGAACAACTTCGGTTAAAACGCATGCTATATTGCCTCTAAGTGTATCTTTTCGCCCAAAAGTAAACACACGTGGCGTTTGGCGGTCTTTTTTCTTTACTCACGACATGACTAATGGTATAAATGTGTTCGCAAACTAGTCCATATAGCTTCTATTTCATCTACCTGCAGGTAATATAGTAAACAAAAAACCACACGCACACATAAAGACACATCGAGTTGAGCTGAGAACACCTGAAAAGGGGGACGGGAAATAGAGCAAACGAACCCACCCATCCCATTGAGCGTCATGTCCTGGACAGGAACGGAACATACAGCATGTATGTACGCGACACATGCACAAGTATGGAGCGACATCAGTACACCTGTGCTGACAACCGCTACTCATCCTTTTGCTCCGGCTTGTAACTCCCTGTACTCCCTAAATCAACACTACATACCCGCAACAATTCCCTGTTATCTTTAAGCAAGAACTGCCTGATGGCAATTCGACTTCCCCGAATTTTCCAATGTCATGTTGGTGGGTGGCAGAAGCAGCGAAGTCACGACGCCAACACGTTTTGTGCAAACCTTGAAAGTAAAAGGTTATTCCCGGATACTCTAAAGTGTAGGTAGAGATCGTGATCACTGCTATTTTCCCCCTTCTTATTGTAACAAGCGGAAAAAAAGCGAACCGAAACTTGCACAATAGGAAAGGCCTTGGGAGACACCTGGGATTGCATACGGTATGCCTGTTAGCTAAGTTTGAACGGCGACCTATTTTAACCCACATAATACACGGCGAAAGCAAGAGAACAGGTTTTCCTCGCTAAGACGAAAAAGGCGACAACCTGCGATAAACCTGTGAAGAATCCCAATCTGCTTGCGCTCCACCGTCCAAGCAATCAGGAGTTGCTTCGCAACGCTCCAGCTTTGCTTTTAATTAGGCACGCACCATTGTTACTGGCAGGGACAACTGTTTACACTGGCTAACCATAGTACACGAAAAAAGTGCAGACATTTGTGTGTTTGTGCGACGGCATTTTAATTTAGAAGGTGACTTGCTCGCGGATTTAAGTTAAGTGGTTTGTTAAAGATTTTTTTGGGCAAAGAAAAATAAGAAACCAGACAAGGTTGAGATGGGAACCGGAAAGTTTGTCCCATTTACTTACGTGGTAAAGGATTTTTTTGCCTCCACGTCTATGCATGGACTTAAGTACATAACCGAAGACGGCAGACGAGTTATAGAAAGGTGAGTTTTTGCAGCTATTTTTTCTTCAATTTTTAAAAATATTCCCGTAGCGCTTAGCATGGCATCATGCCACGATAGCGTGGATAACGCAGAAACAGTATTATGTTCAAATGCATGAGATTTTGCAAAACTGCTTGGCAGCATTGTAGGTAAAATTAACAAGGAAGACAAGACAGTTTCATTTTAAAAATTTTTACCTTCGCTAGTTTTAAAAATGCAAATTAATGTGTCACCTTTGCGATAAAATAGCTTCAAAATAATAATAAAAAGTTAATGGATAGGACTTTTTAAAAAGTTAATATTTACATGGAGAAAAAGTTAAATTGCCAATTTGGAAACTGCCACGTCCTAGACATTATTTGAGTGTATTTTTTAAGAAAAATTTCGAGCCAATTGAGCACGTGGGTTTAACGTTATCCTGCTTGCCGTTTTTATGCGCAGAATCAATGCGCGTTCATATACACCCATGCAGAGCACTGCGCCCCTCGTTCGAAACTAATCAAGCAGTCACCACCCCCGCATGACAATTAAGGTGCAAGCCAGCATGGGGCTATTACGATGATAAAAAACCTAACTGGTTATTAAAAAACGGAAAAAGGTTTTCACTCAACAACACACAAATTGACGCAGGATATTCTGGGTTTTCGTCTTTGGTTTCGGCGTGCTGTTCTCGGCTTATCTGTGCCTCTTGATGTGGAAAAAATACGACGAAGCGCCTGTCCTCATGTCCGTAGAGACTACCGAGTACCCGCTAGCCAATTTAAACTTTCCATCCATTACCATTTGCAACACCAACAAGATCTCCAAAAGACAGCTCAACGAAACGCTGCATCAACTTGAGTGATTTTCTTTAACACTCTTTTTTACCTTTAAACTTCCCACTAATGGACGCAATATGTTACGTTCTTATGTGAAACAGCGGAATAACCTCTGACGACATGCAACTAATCATGAAAACGATGAACCGGTTAGATGCGGCTTTGGGTCGTTTCGAAGAAATCCGTAACGTGTCTCAGAAGCTAAAAGATTCCAAGATCGGTCGGAAGCGATTACTAGAATTAATGCAAAGAGTAGGTGGATTCAAACCTGTTTAAAAAGTTACTCTGAGGATAAAAGCTTGGGTGGATTTTAGGCTTCGCCAACTTGTGAGAGCATGGTGGTGGATTGCGTGTTGCTCAACGTGCCGATTGATTGCAGCAAAATCTTCCAGCTCCGGACGTCCGATGAAGGGTTGTGCTGCTCTTTCAATAGTTTGCCAACAGGTTGGGAGCCGAGCGACTTGCCCCTTTCTGAGTAAAAAACGAAAAAAAATCTTTTAACATCCATTATTAAAAACACAAAAATCCCTTGCCTTAAAAATCCACGTTAAATCTCGTTTCTTGTTCCGCTTTTAGCACAACTACTTTGCTCCCCATCGATTTATTAGAAGAGAAGTAAGTGTAAAGTTTGCAAAACTCTTTAGGCAAAAGGGCAGAGTACTTAAGAATTTTTCCTTCGATTTCCGATCCACTTCAAACGTTAAAAGTCACACTATGCCATACCCCTTCAAAGTGTCCAGGCCCGGCGTTCGCAATGGCCTAACGGTCATGTTGGACACCTTAATCGATGATTACGGATCTCCTAGCAATCGCTTCGATGGGTTCAAGGTATACTAAAACTGGATTAAACATGAAAGCCGATACAATCTGGACCCAAACTAACCAGCTAACTAAAACCTAAACTCCCAACAGGTACTTGTCCATAACGCTCACGAATTCCCCGATGTCAGTGAACGGGGGTTTTTCTTGGGAACTGGATTAGAAGTGAGCGCAGCCATGGAAGGGGCAACTGTGTATTCCACACCTGAAGCTGATGCTCTATCCTTTGCCAAACGGAAATGCTTATTGGACTTTGAAACCAAGCTCCAATACTTTGATGCTTACAGTCCCTCCAACTGCTACATCGACTGCATGAGCAGGGCCATGATCAAAGCTTGTGGCTGCGTGCCATTCTACTTTCCATGTAAAAACTACAGCTTATTACAAATTTTACAGGTTATTACAAATGACTGATTGTACGCCAAATAGGAAGACCGGTATAGAGGACAACAGTACTTTTTTACCCATTTATATCTAGAACTACAAGTCACTCTTGAAGATTCCAATCTATTGCAATAGATTGGAATCTTCAAAAGACAATTGTTCGATAACAACCAAATGTTAACCATAGTAACTAGACTACAGTGACTACCACAATATAAAGGATTACACAGTAGGATAACAAAAGGTACCTTCCAATACGTAATGGTTCTAGACCGACTTGCTTGGTCCAAAGAGTACCATTCATCCTATCCTACATCCTTACATATTGTATCCTACTATGTAAACCTTTATACTGTGGTAGTTAAACTATAATGAAGCTGGCTCATATGCTAATTACTAAAGTAAAGCTAATTAGTAATTAATGTAGTGAAGACTTGCTTTGGTGGATTCTTAGCACAGTAAAGGTTTGAAAATCCTGACACGCGTGACAGTTGAGAACTTTGATAGGCTTACGTCAAAGCCTTTCAAATCCAACGCTAATAAGACTTGCTAAACTTAACTACTAATGAAATAGTCAAGTCCTATCAAATCAAATAAAGTCTTCGTCAAGTTAAATCCAATCTAAATCTCCGCAAAGTCTAATTAAATCACACTTTCCTAAGATCTAAGTCTACTGAAAAAGACTGTAGCACTCTATCCAGTGGTCTTGCCATTTGAGCTACATACACTTCAGTTAGGATACTCTTACACTAACTCCTTAGTATACTGTCTCATTACCTTACAATTGTCTGAAAATAGTGCGTGGCGAGTTCGAGAGCTGCGACCTGTCACGATACGAATGCCTGGCAACCGAATGGCGTGAGTTCGTTGAGTTTGTTGGCGAATGACATTGTTCGCATCATTTATCTATCCATTTTTATCCTATTTTAGTACACATGAGAAATACGGAAAACACTTGTCATTGTCCGCCTACATGCAATGATGCATGGTTCCATACCGAAGTCACTGCAGCAGCATTTCCGGGTATGGGCTTTACCTTGTCACGCAAAGCGGAGCGTTTTGCAAAGCGTAAAGGCATGACCAAGGACACTTTAATCCCCTATATGAAGTAAGCCTGACTTTATTTGCCAACATGTTGAGGCTATCTCCCTCTAATAATCTACTTTTCTTTGCAAATAGATCTAACGTAGCTATGCTGAACGTTTACTTCAAAGGCAGAACCTGCACTCGCTACCGACGCGATATTCGTTACGGCATAGAAGACTTCATTTGTAAGCCCAGTCCTTGAGTTCCTCCTTTTGGAATTTCAATCATTTGCTAATGAAAACTTTCCACGTTTTGCTATTTTTTACAGCTGCCATGGGAGGATTATTAGGTCTGGGCTTTGGCTTCAGTTTCATTAGTGCGGTCGAAATTATCTACTTTTTCTTCATACGTTGGTGGCTTGGAAAGCATCCAACTAATGTTCCTAATATTACTGCTACCAACAACAGAGAAGCCACAGGGCTCGACAATCAGGCCGCATCATTTGGCAGTGTGCAACTCCAAAACTGGCTCGCTGTGCCTGACTCGCCAACACTCCGGAAGACCGTCAACAATTAGCCTTCCCCCCGAAATGTGAATCCCATGTAACCTTAAAGTGACAATTCTGGTAACTAAAGCCAGCTTTGTTTTGCTGCAAATGTAAAAAAGATCTTTGCACCACATTCCCACCCTCCGTTTTATACGTCCTTATATAAACGCAATAGTACTAAGAGTGCTAATTCGTACACGTACTTCCAATTCTTCCACCATATTCCGGGTGTTATCAAGAAACAAAGCGCATAAAATCGTTTTATACAGTCACACATTTTCGCTCTATTCTATATCTAAATGTTCATTTAGAAGCCTCCCTTCGGTACAAAAACACTATAGCTTTACGTTTCATACATACAAAGTGTCACTCGACGACCTTCACATTCCAATGCTTAAAAAATAAAATAAAAAAACGCTCAAACAATTTGCAAATGCAAAAAGGAAACACAAACGCCCATAATATAGGTAGGTTTATATCCTTCCCTCCAAGAAATTTGCAACAGTTTTACAAGGGGAGACAGAAATGTTACGATATAGGCAATCTTGCACGGTCTAATGAGCTGGAGGAAGTGTTGGGAGCGAAATCGCCGGCTAGGAACGTAAAACGCGTAACTAATGCTTGAGGGAGGGTATTTCAGGTTGGCGAGAAAGTATTTTAAACGGGAAAAGGCCTACGAAAGTAAATTGAGCTGAAACAAGTCCCAAGAAGCGAATTTTGATAAGTTTTGCTCAACAGGGACACGGTAAAAAATGATTAAATAACAAAGCTTTTATTACGACATTAAGGTAATTTTACCCAAATTTCGTTGTAATATGACATTACTATGGATTACTTGTCAAATGGCACAGCTTTCCTTGTTATTGTATGCCAATTTTACTAGTAAAGTTTGCTAAACCGATTTCTCTGTAAATATAAGACCACTACTAGTCTTTTTTTAAAGAAATCATAGTAATTTAACCTACCTATACTACTTGTTAAATTACTATTTTACTCTGTAATCGATTTCATTGTGACTCTCTTTGTAAAAAGACAATTCTTATCGCAATTTTACACTTTCTAAGAATAATCTTACTCACCTACTCTTTATAAAATTAAAAGTTCTACTCGTAATTGACTTCCTTCTGACTTTTTTTCTGAAAATATGCTACTTTTGATGATGTTAGAATTTTCAGAATAATTTCAATTGCATTTTCTTTCCACGAAATAACAATGAAATTCCCACCAGCAGCTATTCTGTAGGACATAAAACGTTCGAAAAACTCCATGAGCTAACAATGAAATTCCGTACAGCGTAGGCACAGTATAAAGGTTTACACAGTATGCTAACAGGGCTCTCTTCCAATGTTAAGGTTTTCTGACGACCTTCTCGGTCCCCAGAGTAATATTCAGGTAAAAGGCCAGAAAATGCAAGGGTACATTCGCAAACCTCCCAGTGCAGTTCAAAAAAGGTCACGACGGTTTACAAAGCGCAATGCAGGTCGGGCCTT